>BPLQ01001090.1:0-20004 GCA_021605075.1 Caerostris darwini | reverse complement strand
AAACAAACTCGTACAAAGAATCAGAAACGAAATTCAAGAAATACGGCCAAAACTATTAACAATAGAATGGATTAAAGCTCATTCAGGAATAGTAGGCAATGAAAGAGCCGACTATTTAGCAAAAGACGCAACAACAAACCCAAACACATTATCTGAAAGCCTACCCACTCCAAAAAGCTTCATCAAACACCAACTAAAACAATTTCTCATACAACAATGGCAAGAGGAATGGGATACAGCCACCACCGGCAGAAGAACACACACTTTCTTACCAAAAGTGTCACATAACATGTCTACAAATTTATTAATTACATATTTCGTAACAGGCCACGGTCCATTCTCAATCTACCTACACAGATTCTGTATAACAGACAACGATACATGCTTGTGCGGAGAATCAGGATCACCAGACCACTATCTATTCTCATGTCCATTAAACAACCATGAAGAAGAACCACCACCAGCATCATATCATGAATGGGCCATCAAAGCAGCTAAATGCAAGAAATTAAAGGAAAAAATAATCAAAATAATGATATTCTTAGTTGAGAACATTGATTATATAACCAGCACAACATAATAAAACTAACAGTCAACCAAATAATCAAAAGAACAATAGAAAAATCAACCAAACTTAGACTCAAAAAACAGTGATAAAGATTAATAAGAAGATTTGTACTTCCCAGCACTGGAAACTATGTATACACATAGTCGACCGTAAAACTAAATATTTATCTTATTTTTCCATTATCATAAGTATCTAATTATTTGTTAAACAGTAAATACACTAAATACTCAACTATTTCTATTTATATGGTAACATAATTACTTCTATTGAAAAGCTCCAACATGTTTATATATTTCTTTAATAACATATGTAGAACCGTCGTGTGACGTTCTACTACTAATTCATTTTATTATATTTTTTATTTTTTTAATTGTAATTATTTACTAGTTTTATAATTTTCTTTTTTAATTTTAATAACTTTTTGTCTTCTTTTTTTAAATTTTTCCCATCTATCTTTCCCTCTTAGTTTTTATATAAGCTAAAACAAGAGCCTGCACAGGCTCCTCACGTATTGGTTTGGAAAAGCTCGGCTGGTTAGTATCAACCGGGACCCAACCAACCGAAAACTCCTAGTGATGAATTGTCTAACAAGGCATCCGGCTGTGCAAAGTCGTCACGGCCATTGGTGGCTACAATCCTCCCTTTCCGCAGGTGTGTACTAAAACCACTGTAGCGTCACCTTGTGTGATGGCGTCAGGGAGCACACCTCAACGTCCACGTCCAAGATCAGATTGATAATTTGATACTCAGCATGCCTAGGCGTTGTGGTTAGCCTGTATTGCATCGTCCGCGAGACATACCCATGTTAACCATCATACTAACAATGTTATACTGTTTTGTAAATAGGGTTCTTTTGAAATTTGCTCCAGGGAGTAAAAATCACCAATTTTATTAATTATGTCAAACATATAGCATCTTTTTGCACTTTACCTTTTTGTTTAATAAATAGACTTTTCAAATAAGTCAAATTTGTTTTGCTTCTGTCTCTTTCTTTGCCTTAACTTCATTATCCTTAATTTATGGACATGAGTGTAGTTATAAAATACTTGCATTTAATTTCCGTTGTGGTAAATATTTGCATTAAAATATTTAATTTAAAAAATGCATTAAAATATTTATTTTAAAAAATGCATTAAAATATTTAATTTAAAAAATACATTAAAATATTTAATTTAAAAAATACATTAAAATATTTAATTTAAAAAATACATTAAAATATTCAATTTAAAAAATACATTAAAATATTTAATTTAAAAAATACATTAAAATATTTAATTTAAAAAATACATTAAAATATTTAATTTAAAAAAATTAAAATATTTAATTTAAAAAACATTAAAATATTTAATTTAAAAAAAACATTAAAATATTTAATTTAAAAAATACATTAAAATATTTAATTAAAAAAATACATTAAAATATTTAATTTAAAAAATACATTAAAATATTTAATTTAAAAAATGCATTAAAATATTTGCATTTACTCTCCGAGTTTCTTTCTTTGTTTCCATATTTTATAATCAGCATATATTGTTTACTACCTAATTTATAGCAATAAAAACACATTATTTACGAATTTAACTTTCACATAGCACTAATGTTTAAAGCTAAGTTACCACTATATTTTCTTTTTAAACTAATTTGTAATTTTAAATCACGCATAGCATATCACGCGCCCCATTAACATTGGGCCAAAATGATTGCTGATATTTCCATAGAAATTCATTGAAAATGAAGCAGAGGAGAAAATTCACAGTTTAAAAGTAATCTACGGTCTTACTTAGGCCATAGCCGACGTACGTTTCAAATTTCAGATTTTGAGTTTCAAAATTTTGAATTTGCATAAAAGACAAACAAATAGATTTATAGAATTAAATTGCCATAAACTTTTAGTTTATATTTCATGGATGTCATTAGACATTTTGTATAGTTAAAATAATAAAAATACCTCAGTTATATTTCATCGTAAAATTCAAATGGTTTTCTTTGTAAATAGATTTTAGAATAATTAAAAGCATAAAAACTAAGATACATTCGAACAACCCTAGTCAAAACCTTTACAAAGAATTGCCAAGACTAAAAAAAATAGTCACAATAAAAAAAAAAATTCTTTGTTTAATGTTCTCGTTAAAATACTTTTATAACTTGGAAATATTTTTTTATTATGAGAAATATATTTTTTACTTAAAGTTTAAGGATCGAAATTATAAATATATTTTACATGTTATTAACTTTAAAAAGTTTTAAGAATTACAAAATTAAATTCAAAATTAATTAAAATCCTCCACAATAAAACCAAAAAAAAAATTAAAATATATGTGTACTTTCTTATAATCATAAAAGTAGAAAAGAATATAGTTAAAACTGAAAATACCTAAAATAGATATTATGACATTTCTAAAAATAATTTAGAGCCATCTAACGTCGAACATCGTACAGAAATAACCTCAATCGAGATTTTATTTCTAGAATTGCACTTCTCAAAATTTGGGAGGAAAATAAGTAACTTGTTTTAAGCTCATCAATTGAAAATGAGAGCAGCACTTTTGCATGACATTGTGGTCATTCATAACAAAAAAATACCAAAATGAAACGTTTATAATCTTACAGTAAGCTACGACAGCATGCTTTCTTTATTCTTTGAATTTTGCTCATTGGCTTTCAGTAGGAAATCGTGAAAGAGATAGTATTTAAAAATTGTAAAGGAATTAATATATTCTTAAAGGAAAAACAATTATGATTCATATAAAACAAAAATAATTTTTATAATAATATTAGACTAATATATGCGGAAAGACTAATATATATGGCATTTAGCTAGTTGCTCTCGAGATGCAGTAGTGTAGCGCTCTGGAAAGTACAGTCCCTCATAACAGACATGGTCTTTTCGAGGAGCCGCGGTAAATATGATTATTATTTGATGATAATTTGATTATTAAATTTATGAAGAAATCAAATGGTGAAAAATATGAAAGAGACAGCTTACGAATTCCATTATTTAATTATATAGAATTAAAAATTATAATTATACAATTTAGAAATGTCATTATTTTTTATCCTTCAGCATTATAAGCATACATGTGTCAATGAATTTTTCAAATATTTTTCGTTCTAATTCAAGGCTTCAAAGCAGCTTGTTAGCAAAACTTAATTTTTGATGAGTTAATAAATTAATTAATAATTTTAATGAAAGGAATTCTAACAAAATTTCATCAGTAATTTACGTTTACTTTGGATTATCATCATTGTCACAAATGTCTAGTAAATTAATTGTCTAGTAAATTAAGTAACGAGTTATATAAGTGTGGCAAAAGCATTTTCAGATTATTTGTTGATATTGAAGTATGCTTTAATGATTCATATATTTCTAATATTTTAAGAAAAATTTGTTTTAAATAAAAGGCGGCAAACATTGTGTTAGGTCTCCCAAATCTCCTTAGCCTAAATCACAGCCCAGTGGTAATAAGATTAGCTATTGAACACGAGCCCTTAGATTTGAATCAGCTATTATGTGTTTCGATCAGAGCTGTTGTCAATACTGATAGTTTCTCACAGTGGTTGCCAATCTAGGATAACCGGAGAAAGTTTCTGAAGTTAAAAAAATTCAAACCAAATTCCAAACTCCAAAACCAAAATTCATAAAAATTTGAAAATTTCTTTCCAGAAGACGATATCTTCCTTTAATCGACAACCATATCTTCATAATTGCATAGTGTGAAACACGAAGCTCGCCAACATGCATTTTATTTAATGTGCACCTCACTATTATTTTTTAATATTGAATTCAAAATATTTATTATTATTACATATTAAACTGAAAATTACCAAAAAAAAAAAAAAAAAAAAAAAAAAAAAAATCAGGGTGAATTCATTTTTGAGCCAATCGAGAAAAACCACAATGACACCCACGCACAAAAAGATAACAGGAATTTCTTAGATATTACTTATTTTACATGTAATTAATTTCCTTTATAAAAATACATTTAAGTTTAAATATTAATACGCGAAATTTTATAAATTATTCTATCTTAAAATATCTGAAAATAGCTCTTTTCTCTCACTTTGTAACTATAAACATATATTTTAGTGAAAACGATGCATAAATTACCCCATTTCTTTAAAATAATATTTGCAAATAAATTATATAAAATAAATATGAACAAAATGTAATAATGTGAAAACAATTTCACTTAGCAAAAATGTGGACAACATAAAATCAGCAAATTTTCCGCAAAAATACTCACCTTGTTATTTTTGATCACTACCTTGCGGATAATAATAATTACGGTATTCATTTCGCAGTCTTCTTCGGACAATTTCATTGCGGAGATCCTTTTTGATCCGCACTGAAGCGCCCTCTGTGCCAATCCGAAGTACAGATCAACACCAATCTTAGAGAAACAAGATGCTGCGCAAAACACAAACTTGGTGCAAATCTTTATTTACATTGAACGAGGCTCTGTATTAATCTTACCAGAACTTTCTGGAAATGACTCTCCAGTCTATTGTGACTCCTCTAGTGCCTCTTAGTGAATGAATTACAAACAAACCAATAATAAACCTTGTCTAATTATCTTTATTTTATTACCAAGATCATTCATTTTTGGAAAGTATTTGACACTAAGCAATGTTCAGGTGCAGAAATAATCAGCCCTCAATTAAATCTGTTAAAATGGAGTTAATAAAAAGATTTTTAAAAAGTGGCATTTGGAAGAGGGTGGCAAAAGGAAGAGCCTCACGTTATGTAAGCGACTGGCCTTATTGTGGGGCATTAAAATGAAGAGGGAATGATTTTAGTACATGCCATTCATTGCCATTTAGTACATTCATTGCCATGTTTCAGGTGCCAACTTACAGAAAATTTAATTTATACTCGTAAGAAAGTGAGATTTGAAAAGGGAGAAAATTCAAACATGGATTTAATTGAAATAATAATAATTTTTTTTTTAAAAATTGGCGGGTTGATGGGTTCAATTGAATTAATAGGTAATATTAAAGAATTAATTTGGTATGACACGACTTTCATAAAATGTTTGCTTCTCAAGGTGTCTCTATACGAAACTTATTTAGAAGATGTGTATATATACATTTGTAAGACATTCAATATCTAAGTTTACCTCAAATATTCATTTCTATATGTAAATTTTTTGTAGGGCATCTTTGACTTATATTTAGAGGGTTTTCTTTTTTACAGTAATATAAAATGTATAGAAAAATCATGTGCTGCACATAGTTTTTAAAAATTCCCGAAGTACAGCGAATCATTCATATTATTTGTTAAGTATTATGGGAAAAATATCTCAGAGAAAAGTTATTGTTATCAAAACACTTACAGTACATATAACATTAACATATAAAGTATACAGTACACGTATATTGTATAATTAAAACATATACAGTACAAGAAATGAATAAAGGAAATTAACATCCTCTGTTTCATTGCATAGCAATGAAATATGTATGTATTTAAATCGCAAGTTAGAAAAAAAATTATATCAGGATTTCAATTATTGAGAAAATATAAGCTTCATTGATTCTCAAATTAAAATAAAATTCAAAATGTGATTACATTTCAAAATCAAATAATTTGCAACTCAGAAGAAAATGTTTATGGGAAACGTACATTTAAAAATTATTATTGATGTAAAGTATTTCTCTAGGTAATATTCTATGTTGCTTATTCTAGTGTACTTGATTAGGCGATGAAAAATTTAGTTAAATATTTAAATCTATAAAAGCAGAAGTAACTTTTTCATTTACATTAAAATTGATTATTTTATGCAAGGAAATGCATCTGATTTTGAAGATATTCTGTTAAAAATGAAGTATGCTTTTACTCAAAAGGAATCATTGCAATTCGATAACATCGGGTAAGAGTGACAGCGTACAAATCTACATATTTATTATTTTAAATATTTATCTGTATCTTCAAACTGCAAGGTGAATGATGATGTTTATTAATTTTATTTTGCATTGCAAATTTTTTGTAATGTATAGATAATTCGCTAATACAGGTAGAACTACATCTACTCATTAAAAGGGTATATTGGAATTCAGATTTAAACATTCAAATTCTACTAAGTTACTGAAGAACGAGTGCATTCAGATTATAAAAGGTTTATATTTTATAATCTGCATAATGCTATTATATGCTATTAGTTTTCTACTAAGTAGAAATTCCGCTAAGTAGTTTTAAACATTCAAATTCTACTAATTACTAATTTTAGTTACGGAAAAAAGAGTACATTCTGATTAAAAAACGTTTTAAGTTTGACGTTTCTGCATAATATTATCTCATAACTATGTATCTATAAAATATGTATCTATAAACTATGGAATATTTTATAGATACATATTTTAGAAGTTGTTATTTTATAATTTTTTTTTCAGATTTATTCAGAAAAAAAGTTTTAGGCTAAAAGCAAGTTCAAAAAAGGTTTTTTTAAAAAATATTTGTGCATTTTTATAATATTTTTATTTATTATTTTTCATTTGTTAGCCGTTAACAGCGTTCTAATTTAAGTCCTAAAAGTTCATATTAAGCAATTGAGTTTGTACACTATCTGGAAGAAAGTGACGGGACACCCCTAGAAGTAGAAAACGGGACACCGAGAAGTAGAAAAGACGACAATACAGCTAACACATGCGCAATAATAGGTATCACATGTCAGCCATATCCTATAAATGCACTGTGGAGTCGACTAGAGTTGTTTTTTGTCAAGATGCCGCCGCGGGAAGAGTTGTCTGAGTTCGAGAAAGGTGTGTTGGTTGGATTGCATCTTGCCAAGGTGTCAATTAGGGAGATATCCCGTCTCCGTAAATGCTCAAAATCAACTGTAGCACGTGTTGTGTGTCTCTACAAGACTGAGGGACACTGTCAGAACGAACCCCGAAGTGGACGACCTACAGTTCTCACCAGCAGGGACCGGCGGGTGCTCGGCAAGGAGATTCGAAGTAACCGTCAAACATCCATGGATAACATCGCTAATGAGTTTAGACAAGCCACAGGTGTGGCCGTTTCGACCAAGACTCTTCGTATCGAGACCCATAAGTTAGGTTACACTGGACGTTCGGCGGCCCATAAGCCTTTGATTACGAAATCCAACAAGAAAGCGCGCCTTCGATGGGCCAAAGACCACCGTACTTGAACTCTGGATGACTGGAAACGCGTCCTTTGGAGTGACGAGTCACGATTTACCCTTTTCCGTTCCGATGGACGTGTTTGGGTATGGCGTTTACCAGGAGAACGCCTTTTGCCCGAGTGTGTCGTCCCAACTGTAAAGTTTGGTGGAGGAGGATTGATGGTATGGGCCTGTTTCTCCTGGTATGGGGCAGGCCCACTGGTGAAAGATGATGGTGCGATGAATGCCGATAGATACTGTGATATTCACAACAATCATATCTTTCCTACCTTGAGGGCAACGTACGGTATGGATGATTACTGGTATCAAGACGACAACGCGACATGCCATGTTGCAAGGAGGACTCTTGATTGGTATGTGAACAACAACGTTAAACGCATGGAGTGGCCGGCGCAGAGCCCCCATCTTAACCCAATTGAACATCTCTCGGACGAATTGGACCGTCGGTTGAGGGCCTGCACCCCACTCCCCAAAAGCAAGCCTGAACTATGGAACTTCCTGTTAAACATTTGGAGGGAAATTCCTCTTGCCACTATGGCTAATTTAGTGGAAAGCATGCCCAGAAGGGTTGCAGCAATGATCGCAGCCAAAGGAGGCCCTACCTCCTATTACTTTTAATAAATATGGGCTTATGTTGTTATAGTGTCGTGTCCCGTCACTTTCTTCCACATAGTGTAGTTTTAGAAGAAAAACATACAATCAGAAGGAATTTTTAAAAAACTAATTCGAGAAGATTTAACTCAGCCTCAATTCAGTGTTTTATACAGAAAATACCCCAGTCAGCTGGACTATCGATGCTAGAATGTCAAGACGTGAATCAGACAAATATTGTATTTAAAAATAACTGTAAAGAAACCGAACAAAAATTATTTGCATTTACTAATAAGGAATTTCTTCCTTTCAATGTTTTGATTCTCTTTTTCTGAATGCCATATAGGGCAGCACGATGTGGCATGGGATAAAGTATAGAACGTTCTCTCCAAGGACAATACTGCCTGAAATTATCAGTATTGACAAATTAGTTGTCTTAAAGGTAAAGAATATTTTAAATGGTTGGAATTTCTAAGTATTTATAATACCTTTCAACAGATGTGATTCTTTTGCTCCTTTCCTTTATTAAATTTTTAGCAATATTTCAGTTCCAAAAGGGAATAATTGGCAAAGCGTAAAATCATATTTGTAATTTCGAGCTGCAAGGCTTTTGCATAATAGTGATTAATAGTTGAAACATAAATTTTAGTTGGAAAAAATTGAAATTTTGGAGCAAGAATCATTTTAATGGTTTTGAATAAAACATAAACATGATCTTCACAGTTTAATCGATTAAGGAAATATCATTTTTAATGTGTTTATATAAAAAAAATTATAATAAAGAAAAAATATACAAATATAAATCTTAAAATGAAACTTTTTAAGATTTCAAAGGTGTTCTTTTTAGTTACCTATAATTTAAATTAATTGTGAATGCTAAAAATGCAAAAAGTATAATACATTTTTTTTCATCGGTCATATGACAGTTTGTTTATCTGTTTTTTTAAATCAATTTTAATACACTTTTAATTGCAATTATATAATTACTGGAAATTATCGTTAGATAGGTAATTAATTGAAGATAATCTTTCAACAATAGTCCCCAAATCAATTTTTTTTATTCTTCAAGGTACTGAACTTCTTAACAAAATTGAAGGAATCACTTTTTTATACTTCAAAGAAATTACACAACATCAAAGCCTTTGAGAGTTATTCATTTGATCTTGTGGTAATAATACTTATTACGCCATTTGCTAAAAAAACCGTATGAATTAATTTCAATAATTTAAATTACTCAGTTATAGTAAAAGCAAATAAATAAAATAATACATTGTATACAATAATAATATACCAGGTATATATTTATTTTACCAGGCATATTAATTATAAGTAAAATATATTATAACGTACATGCAATTTAATTTTTATCACTGAAATTTTGAAAATACGAATATTGATATTGCTTATCTTGAATGAAATTTGTAAGTGATAGAGAATACTATACCATTGCAAATCACCGATAACATTGGTAATAAATGCTAATGTAATATTAATATAATTTATTGAGTGGTTTATTTATTTATTTGTTGATTTATTGAGTCTCATGACATAAAGATTAAATTATTGTAGCACAAAATGATTTCTAACTGATTTTCTAGATGGCAGCACTGACATTATAGAAAATTTCTATAGGAGATTAATGAATATTTCAAAATTATAAATTACTCTTATATAAATAATATTTTTATGTAATTCATCTTGAAATTTAGTAGAGGAAAGCCTTTGGGAAATTTTTATAAGATCCAAATTATTATAAAGTAATAGAAAGGATTTTTAAATTTTGATAATATTATTAAAACCACTAAACGAAACTGATTTTTTTTTAAAGAATTATCTTAAATGTTCTCAGTATTTACCATTAGAATATAAATTAATTTAAAGGAAAATAAATTATGATCTTCTGAATACAAACACCTCTTTAGTTTTGAAGGTTTTTATTACTTAAAGGAGATATTGCTTTATATGTCTTCTGGCTTGCAATCATGATGAAATATTCGAGACATTTCTTAATTTTAACATTTTATATTTTTGCATAATTTTTTTTAACATTTATAATTTTTTTTTCTTTTTCTTTTTTTATTGTTTAAATTTCTGATTGCTATCTTAGAATTTCCACCTAAATTCCACTTAAAATAGTAATAATAGAAAGACTTAGCACATATAGTAGCAATATGGTATGATGCATTTTTTAGTGTCATTTTTATTTTCAGAAATAAAAAATAATAGCTACTTTTTCATATTTTTTCTTTACCAGAGTGACATAACAATTGATATGATTAAATACATCTTTAATACCATTAACTTTAATTCAATTGCAGCAACGAGTAACTGTTTATATCTGTCAATAGAGATTAATAAAATTTACTAAGGAATTATTCTGCTTCGTTTAAAAAATTTCAATAAAAACTTAATACGGCATAAGTATGCTTCATTATCGTCACATTAAATAGGAACAAAATATAAAGAAATTTTAAAAATAAAGAATTACATTTTCTACAATTATTTATTATCTTTTTAAATATTTCAATGTGGAAATTGTTGTTTATCATGCATGATAACTTCTAAATTGTGACTTTGTATTTGACAATCCAAAATCCTCGATTTTATAGCCTCTCCAATTTATTGCCTATTATATAGCACTAATTCTTTCAAGATAAATTAATAATAATCTCAACGTAATAATAAAGAATATTGATATATTTTTTTTTATAAGAATTTAAAAAAAATGTTTTTTGATCATCAATTGAAATTTTATAAATTCAATTGATTTCTGATAATTTAATTAAAATTTGATTTATTGCTATTGACGAATCAATGTTACGAACTATCAACAAATGTTACAAACTAATTATAATAAAGTATATCGAAAATTTTAGAATAGAAAAGCTGGTGTATATGTCAAAGAAAATTGCAGGTATTTTTTAAAGATATATCATATGTTTTTTAATCAACTTTTGAAGGTATGTCTTCTATTTAAATTAAAAATTATCACGTACACTTAAACACAAATGCCACCAAATACATTTTTCTATGCATAAAAATGCAATTGGATTTTTTTTCCCTATTCAAAAACATTTTCTAACAATTAGTATCTATTTTTTTTTAACGAATCAAATTATTTTAACATTATATCAAAGTATCCTTATATCTTTCTTGTAAAGTTATATATATTCTTCTTACTTTCTTAAATATTTCTTTTTACTTTTAAAATATTTTATACAAATTAAAATGAGAAGAAAAAATAATTAGAATCTTATTCGAAAACGGAAACAAACCCGTTCTCGGATATCATCCTTTATTTAAAATGCCTATAATTATCAACGATAGATAGCACCATGAAGCCATTAAAATAAAGAATTATACCAATAGAGAGTAGGACTGCCTCTTCAGAAAATAATATTAACAAGCATTTATCATGTAAACAAACATTAGTTATATCGTACTAACTCACATGTGTTTTCAAGAACTGCTTTTCATATTCATCGTCTAATTCATCTTTCTTCGTCGAAATCGTATTTTCAGTTAACTAATTTTGTAAGCAATATTCAGTCCTTTCCTTAATTGTATTGAAAGAGAAACAAAAAAAGGGGAAGAGATTTTTATATTGTGTTTGCTCTTAGTAAAAGGCTATAATTCATATTTTATTTTATTCGTTGCTCTTGCAAAAGCTGGACAAAACATTTTTCTTAATTTTATAAAGTATTCAAAATCCTTAAAATTGGTGTTCAGCTTTTTATTATTCCAACTTTCATAGAATGTCCTGCCATAAAACCACTAAATATATTAAATTCTGTATATATATTACAAATGAATACATAATATGTCTAACAAAATATAAAACATTAAAACAGTGCACTAAAAACGAATAAACCGAACAATACAAAAAATTTAAAGTATAAAATTTACTGTTAAATTTAAAATTAATGCTCTCAAAAACAGAAAATTTAAATAAGGACAACATGGAATTCGTAGTTTACCATGAGTTTCCTAAACATCAACAATGTAACAAGATACTCATCGATTTTTATCGAATACCTGTCATAGTTATTCTACTGATTAGTAAACATAAATCCATGAGAAGCTCCAATTATTGAAATGAATGAATTGTTGAAAAATTTCCTTCTAATAAATCACCATGGAACATCAAGATATTCACCTACATTCAATTCTCCATTCTTAGTTTCATTGCATTTATTAAAGATAATACGTTATTTTAGAGATGGCTATCAAATATTATCCTGTTCCTAGACTTCAATGTAACAACATAGTCATTGATTTTCATCATATTGCATGTATTGCTCTTAAGTAGGGAATTAAATGTTACGCACAATTTTATGCTTTGGAATTTCTAATTAATCGTTCGGGATAGCAAAATGAACTTGCCCACGAGACATAATATATATTCTTCATTCATATATATTCTTCACTATATTATTCTTCATTCAGTTGTATTTTATTAACATTTCCTTCGTGATCTTATGATTGTCCATTATCCAATATAAGATCAAGATCAGTCAATATAAGATCCCTTATCCAATATTAATCAAGACAATATAAGATCTTTTTGTAATCTTATATATTGTCCAAATAACTCTGGATAATATAATTTTATACTACACAAAGATTTAGCTTGTATGTTTGTTAAATTTGATAAATGTTTCGAAAAGTTAGATTTAGCATTATTTATTGAATCATAAACTATATCCAATTAGAAACATTTTTCTTGTTATTAATATTTATTTAATACTAAATTACAATAATTTTCCATATAAAATAGATTAAACTTTTTAAAGTTTAATCTATTTTATATGGAAAATTATAGTAACCCATTTTTGTATTAATTTTTTATTTCTAATTATAGTAATCCATTTTTATGAAATTTGGTATGCAGATAAAAACGTTATATTTAAATTGAAAGTTTTGGCTATCCTGAACAGTTAAAATAAATAATCTATACCAGATATTGTGAATACTCCTCAAAAGATACTTTTTTTTTTTTTTTTTTTTTTTTGCATTTTGCAAATTTGATTACCAATTTTTTGATAGACTGACACATAGAACGTGATCCAACTTTAGTTTAATAATAAAGTTATCATTTTAATAATAGGAAAAAAAAATTTATTCAAAATTAGATGTTCAGAATGTTTTTGTGAATAACAACTCCTGGATTCAGAATTTATATCTAAATAAATTTATTTTATTTGTATCTCCAAAAATCTTTTAAATTTGAAAATTGCTCTAAATAAATATCGTGTTATTTATCGAATTTTTTTGAATAATAAAAATTACAAGCGGGAAATATTGTTTGAGTCACTATAAGTGTGCATACTAAATCATAAAGAATAAATATCCAAAATATTCGATAAATAACACCATTTGGTTCAAAACCTTTTTTAATAGTGCGGCGTTTTGAGGGAATCAGTACAAGCAATCCAGGCTTACAAATCTAGTTCATACAATAAGTTTGACATAAAAGATTACTCAAATTCATTTAATCCCAACAGAAGACGAATAACAGACAGAGAACATTGGTAAATTTTTATTAGTGATGTATGGAAGAATAATTATTTTAAAATTTGCCATTTTACAAAATATTAGAAACTAGGCGAGAAATCAAATGTGATTTAGTTCGAGAGGAAAATTGATAAATTTTTAAAAATCAGAAAAATTTATTAATATTGCCGCTTTACTGCCAAAATATATCATTATTTTGTCAACATTTTATTCCTAAATTGCTTTCACACCAAATTAAATCGCTTTATCGCCAAATTATAATGTGGAATTTTATTTTGCTAAGTCACAAAAAAGTATCGTTTAAACAAAGATAATAATCGCTGTTAATTGATAAAATTTCGATACGATAAAATTTCACCAAAGTTATTCTCCAATTCTTTTTTTTTTTTTTTTTTTTGTAATGTCATAAAATAAGTCATGTTCTTTACGAAGCCGAATTGGAATGATAAATTAATATTAACAAAAGATAAAAAAGAAGAAAAAACTAGAGAATAACTTACCTTTTATTGTGGTATGTCCTTCCTCTGTGGTGGAAACAAACATTTTATTCCATCAGTGAAATCATAAATTATTTTGCGGATGTAACATTTGTGTGCTGGCGCCGCCATGCACTCTGCCAGATAATTATCAAATGTTCCGGACACATTATTTTATTAATATTAATTTATTTTAATTATTAAAAATTTAAATTGTAACGTTAACTAACGTTCTAAAAGCTAAAGCTTCAAATATTCCGAGCGAATTCTAATTACGGTTGTCACAAAATCCTAACCAAACGAACATCTTTTTAAAGATGTTCGTTTGGTTAGGATTTTAACTTACAACTTATATTATTCAATTAACAAATTAACAATTAACAAATTCAATTATTTAATTAACAACTTATATTTTATTCTTAAATAATTAATTTCCTTTTTAATTAATTATTTAAGAATAAAATATAAGTTATTAATAAATAAAAAAATCGTTTTTTTTATTTGTTTCTTACTTTCCTCAGTGGCAACTTCATAAATATTGTTTATGCTCTGAATCAGGGGTTTTGCACTTTGCAGAAACGGACTACCCTCCTGTTCACTTTTCCCATGATTCCTCATTCTTGCCGTGACGTCACGTCACTTTGATGTCACCATGACGTCAGTTTCAATTGGCGCTAAGGAATAATTAATTAACATTTGGTTCTGTACCTTGATTCGTGAAACGTCGTTTGTATAATTACGCTGCTATGGAAATGCATGTAATGCAAAATGTAAGTTAATAAATTTTTTTTAATGTTTATTGTATTTGATTATTAAGAATATACATGTCCTTAGTATGATAATTAATAGAATTTTTTTATAATATTTGTATAAACAAAGAAAGAGCATCTTCCAATTTAGGCTTAAAATTAATTTTGCTATATAATTCTGTAAAGTTTATTGTTTTTTGATTATTAAGATTGATATTGTTTTTGATTAATGATTGATCTTGTTATATTAATTAATATGATTTTGTATTTTCTATAACAATTATATAAACAAGTTAAACGCTTCTTCATATTTAGGCTTAAAATTATTTAATCTACTTTCTAACAAGGTATATATCTGTATTTATATATTGTAACATTTTATTTGAACTTATGAGGTTAACTTTTGTATGTTTTTTTTTTTTTTTTCTTTTATTCTCCTTATTAGACCATGTTTGAGTCATCTAATGATGTGGACAGACAAGCAGTCTGTATTCTAGATCCTCCAATAACTATTCCTGCATCTCTAACAATGACTACATTTGCTGCTTTGCATACTAAGAATATAAATATACCAAAAAGAAATTGTGTTGGAGGTGCTCCAGTAAGTATTAAATTTTTAAAATGTGAGGTTTGTAAACGAAGTTATTCTTCAAAATCTTCCTTTTCTAATCATTTAAAAAGGTTTAAATGTCTTAAACCAGGTGTACCATATCCTGCTGTAAAAGATGAAATTAACAATACTGTGAGTAATATTAACAATACTTCAACATCACTTTTGAGTGCAGAAATTTCTAAAAAAATAATTTATCCCAGAAAATGTTTAAATTGTTGTAAATTTTATAAAAGTAAGTCTACCTTTTATCACCATAAAAAAAATTGTAATGAGAATTGTAATAAGAACTGTAAAGTCCATTTTTGTGTTTATCCTGAATGCAAAGAAGTTTTTAATAATCTAGGATTGTTAAATAAACATTTAGTTGATGTACATAATATTCTTGAAATTAAAAAATTTTCATTTGATTCTATGGCAAATTTCCAAATATGGTTGGAAGCCGAAAGTTCATTTACATTTTTCCGGAAGTTAAATGGTAATTTAGTAAGGGGAAATAAAATTTTTCATTATTATTCTTGCCAATTTTACAATCCATATTATCAATCAAGGTCAACATTATGTTTTAGAAATAAAAATGAGAGTTATTCCCGCTAGTTTAAATTGTCCTGTTAAAATTAATGTCTGCGAGGAAAAAGGATTAGTGTCTGCAACTTATTACCCTATTCATAATCACCATACTGGATTTCATAATACCAAATACCAACGATTCAAAGATAGTACTCGTAATTTAATGAAATCGTATTTATTACTTTCATTTCCTATTGTACAAATACAAAATTTAATTCGAGGCAATGTAGGTTTTCGTGGTCATCGCTCTTTTGTTCCTTCAAAAGAAGCATTTATATCAAGGAGAAGCATTCGTACATATTATAGAAGGCTCCAAAATTCTGTTCGTCCAGAAAATGATGCTCTTTCAGTTGTGTGCAACGTAGAAAGATTAAAAGCTGAAGAATATAATCCAATTTTATTATTTAAGCCTCAAAACTCTAAAACTTTGTATGGACCACGTGGCTTGGATGCCTTATTAAATAGTGATAAATCTTTTGCCCTTGGCATACAAACCGAAACTCAAAAGGAAATGTTGATAAAGCATTCCTATAAGATAATTTGCATTGATTCTACCCATGGTACTAACCGTTATGGCTTTTATCTTCTTTCAATACATATTCAAGATGAATATGGCCAGGGTTATCCAGTAGCACATTTTATTTGTAATTATTTAGATTATGACACTCTAGTAACTCTATTCAATAGTTTAAAATGTAGAATTTCAAACCTTGAGGTGCATAATGTCATGACTGATGATGATAATGTCTGCTATACAGCATTTAATTCTGTTTTTGGCCCTAACCTCAATCATTTATTATGTAAATGGCATGTATTTCGTGCATGGAATAGACAACTGGCATGTAAAGTTCATAGTAATGATTTACGTAATATTTTAAGAAAAAAACTGAAGAAAATTTTAAATGAAAAATGCCACTCAAATTTTAAAACTTTAATTTCAGAATTTATAAATGATACCTCTGTTAAAACTCACACATTTATTCAATATTTTCTAGACAATTATTATAATAGACTTGAACTTTGGGCAGCTTGTCTTAGGCAATTTCCACATGGTTTTACTGATACCAATAATTACTGCGAAACTTTCCATAATCAGTTAAAATCCGTTTATTTTCAGCGTAAGTTCAATAGACGCATTGATAACCTGATAGAAACTCTTTTAAACATGGAGAGGGACAGATTTTTAAAATATATGTGTAATATAAACAACAATTTTCCTCTACAAAATAATTCTATGAATAAAATTAAAGCCAGTCATGATAAGGGAATTAAAATAGCAGATGGAGATGTTATTCAAATAAATAGTAATTCTTGGGAAGTTAGATCTCAATCTAATAAATTAAAGTCTTATACTGTACAGTTAATTAATAAAATTTGTCCTCTTTTAGACCACTGTTACATAAAATGCAAAGCACTTAAATGTATACCACTATGTAGTCATCAATATAAATGCAATTGTAAAGATGTAAATAGTTTATGCAAACATATTCATAAAGTTCATATACTATCTATTAACACAAGAAGGCAAACTGTTAGCAATTTCAGTGGTGATAACTTTGTAGAAACACCTAACGATTTTACAACAAACTGTAATAAAGAGGTTAGTCATGTATCTAAAAAAGAAGAGTGTAAACGCTTATGTATTAAAATAATGGAATTAATTGAAACCCCAAAAGTTGAAGAATTAATGCTTGACACCGTACTGAGTTCCCTAAACACATTGGTAGCTGGAATGCAGGGAGCTGTAAATGTAAAAACTGATCCATTACGTATTGATCCACATTCGTATGTTCCACCCAATAAAAAAATTGAGGCTCAAATACAATTTTTTCAAACATCCAAGAAACGTAAAAGAAACATTTCATTTTCTAATTCTAATAAAAGATTAAGAGTATTTAATTCAGAAAATATTGATGAACCAATTCTAAATTCCAATATAAAACAATCAGATTCAATTTCAGGGGAGAACAAATCATGTTTGCATGTTAGTAATAGTGTGTTTTCCAGATTAAAAGAAGATAAATTTTGTAATTCTGACAATACAATATTGAAAATTAATAATTGTACCATTTCATTTTACATGCTAAAATCGCTAGATCCGTATATTACTCTGGAGGAAGAGAAACAAATGAAAACAGTGTCGCCAGATTTCAGGAAAGGTTGGCTCTATGATACAATTGTAGATTCTTTTTTATTCAAGTTAACTGAAAATTCGACAGATTTTAAAGTTATTAGTTCTTTAGATTCTTATATATTTCAATCTGGGACAAACATTTTAAATTTTTCTTGGATTAATGATGTATTAAAAACTAATTTCTTGTTAATTCCAGTAAATATAAATTGCCATTGGACATTAATTATAGCAGATGTAAAATGTAGAACGTTTGAATATTATGATCCGTTAGGTAATGCTCCAAATGATGCTGTTAGGGTTTTGCTACAAAAATGGTGTTTACTTTTAAAAGATAAATCAAATTCTAGCAGTCATTGGCAAATAACTTTTCCAAATCATTGTCTTCAAAAAGATGATTTTAATTGTGGTGTTTATATCTGTTATTATGCACATCAGATAATAAATAAATTATCTTTAATGCAGGAATGTAATACTTACTTATTTAGAGAATATATGTATATAAAAATCACAGGAATGTTATAAAATGCAATAAAATTAAAAGTATCCAAATAATTATAATTCAATAGAAGAGCAAGATATTGAGTTTTTTTTTTTTTTTCGTGATTATGGATCAACTCTGGCGTAGTTCAAGAAGCTGACATCTTTTTTTAATAATTTGTATATGTACTCATCTTTAATATTTTTGTATGTGCACTCATTAAAGCATTTTTTTAAAAATAAATATCTAATTTAAATTAATGTGTCTGTGTGTTCTTTTATCAATATATATGAATTTGTTTCAACATACATGTAAAAAAATGATTGATTGACAAATAAAAATTTGATTTACCATTGGTGTTAATATTATCTTGCAATAAATTACATCAATATATTACAAAAGAGGATAAATACAATTGAACTACATAATTCATTTAATTTCAAATAAAATAAAAAGTTTTATTGTGATGATAATGAAAATTATCTAATATCTGGAAAGGATTTTAGGTAAATTAAATCACATGAAAGAATATGTACAGATAAGAATAAATATATAACTATCCATTTTAAACTTGATGAATTTATTGCATTAAGTAGGCAACAAATAAAATATACTTAATCAAATTAAAATGTTATACACTTATTAATAAAGTATATAGTTAAGAAATGTAATTGTTTGACTCGAATTGAGATATTTTATTTGCAAAATATTTTTTCTGCTATGAAGTTGGGAATCAATCAACTTAAAGATTAAAATGTGGGTAGTAATTTTTAAAATAATTGTTTTCTAAATAAAAAATATTTTATTATAGAAAAATGTATTCCATAATTATAAAAATTGCCCATTTTAAGCATTCGCGTGTTTATTGATTACTAAGATATTGAAAGTAGTTCTTAGTCCCTAAAACTTAAATGTAACTCATTTTGAAAATGCTTATTACTCTGTGAAATAGATGTGCTTAAGGAATTCGTACTATTTCTGTAGGCAGTGATAAAATGCAACATTTTTTTCGACCTAAGTTAGTTAAGAGTCTGAGGAGATATTCATATAAAAACCATTAAAAATTTAATACATTCAGAACCATTTCAAAGATGTTAAAATCATAATTCTGTTACACTTGAATGAAAAAATGTGAACTAATCAGAAATTATAAAGAATTTACTTATGCAAGC
>BPLQ01001087.1:0-67944 GCA_021605075.1 Caerostris darwini | reverse complement strand
ACATAAGCTATAGATAAAAAAATGTTATACTTGTCTTATTGACTAGAACTCTAGAAAATAAAACTTTCTTGTTCAATTTAAGCAATGACTGATTACATTGGGAATTACGTGATTATATATTATTTTAATGAAGTAAGTAAAATTACTAAGAAAATTGAAATTTCATAACCTTTTATTAAAAATGAAGTATTATTCATTTTTTTAACTTTAATTTTATTTATTATTTTATTTTAAGTAATGAATTTAATTAAAATAATAATAATAATAAATTTAATTCAATTTTATTTTTTATTTTAATTATTATTATTATTTTTTTTTTTTTGAGAAAATTTGAGTTACGTCAACAATAGTTAATCTAGGTTAAGAAAACTTTACTATTAATTTAATTCTTAAGCCTAGTCTAGACAAATTTGCTTTTTGCACTGAATATATATATTTATGAAAATTAAATGTATTGAGTTTTTACTTAAACCAACAAGCCGTGAAAATATTTCTGACATATACTACTCATATGGTTAAGCCTTCCAGTGGAAATCGGTTCGAATTTGTCATTCTTCTTTCATCCATATGTTTAAGAAGTATCAAGGATATGCCAGGCGTGTTTGTTTTGCATCATAGAAGGATAGGTTCATTTCTTTACATTCTATAATGATAAAAAAAACCTAATGTACGAAATTTAAAAATGACAGATTGTAAGTAAACAATGTGTCTAAAAGCTGTAGTTACTATAATCTATAGTTGAATATGAAAAAAAAAGTTGTTGCCGTATTATTGTAACCGTGAATCGCCTTATATTTGAAAACAATTTTTTTCTATACCGAAAAAGAAGAAATTAAAGATAAATTAAACCAAAAAGTAGAAGTGAAAAATTAAAAGGGAAAACTCCCGGATAGACAGTTGTTTTCTCTGCATACTAACCATGTTGCTTTGAAAAATATTTCTGAATGGATTAAATTTACGTAAGGAATTAATTACAATTTTAAGAAACTGTTTACATCAGTGATCCTTAGACATAAATCTAGCAATTTTTTTCTTATGTCCTTACATATGTAAAATCCTCACTAAGTGATCTTAAAATATTGTTATGTACTGTTCTATAAAACGTTCTGTTACTATTTAGGAATTTGAAAAGAAATATACTAAGCATTTTGTTGAATAAAGAACTATCAATTTTAGGGACTAGACACTGTTTTATATCACAATTTGACTTCATAAATGTACAACTATGATTTTATTGCACAATGGAGAAGAGAGAGAAGTATACATGAACTAAGAGAACTTGCATAGATAGTTGATGAGTGATGCCGAGAGGTTTGCATGTCTATGTCGGGAATGAAAATGATAAATGCATTGGCATGAAAGTTTTTTCATTGGACAAGAAGATATAGAAGAAGAGTACAAATTCCCATATCCTATATTTTGGATTTTTTTTATTTCAAATTGCTGTAGCAAAATGTAGCCTAATATGCTCCCTGCGATATATCTGCCGTTGATGTCTTGTGATAGAAAAATACACAGTATTTGAAAATAACTTTTTGCAAACTTATTTTTGATTTACTGTACGTTTCCGTGTATAAGATAATAATTTTTAGAATTGTTTTTAAAGCAATCGGTCGGCTTATATACGAATCCTTTAATTTCGCAAAATTCATATGTATTTTTCCGTTAGCTGTCCGCTAGTAAGGAATCGACAAAAAACGTAAACAGCACGTTTTATTCGTTACGTTTAAGGAAAAAAAAATTTGAATTAATTGAGCTATTATTTTTATGTGAAATGAGTTGTTTGCTGGTTTGTTGCATCAACGTCAAAACAAATATCTGTTGTTGGGGAAATTTTCTCCCGGCTAATAGAAAAATACCAAAGCATACACCAAAAATAATAATGGGCTAACTTAAATGATGAACGTTAAAGAAAACTTTTTTCCATTTTGATTTCTATACTGGTTTTGAACATTGTTAAATTTCTGAAGAAAAAACACAATACCGGCTTACACACGAATCGGCTTATATTCGTAAAAATCCGTTATTCCTTTCTTTGATAAATCACTTTTTTAAGAGTGAAAATAATGTTTAATTATTTTATAAAGCACTAGGGGTGATTTTTGCATTTCATTATTTTGTTTGATTATGATAGCAGAATATGAACATAACTTTTAATTTCAGTTGTTAGATTTATTCAATTAACTTTTTTAATTAACTCATGAATTAGATGAATCTTAAAATGAAATAAATTTTAGTATTACAAAATATCTTCAACTTGCAACTTTATGTACAAAAGAATAAACCAAACCTTCCCTGACGAGGCATTATTGCTAGCACAGAATCTCGTGATACAATTTTCAAATATTTTATCCGGCAACAAAGAAGAAAGTCGACGTAATTAGGTTCTTTAATCATTCGCCAGACAGCTGTGACCATCCGGCAAAAGGAAAGACTGTCAAACTTTATTTACTTTCACCACATAAATATGCAACAGCAGCCTGGATGTTACGTAGCATATAAATGGGAACTTAGTGATCGATATTGGATCACAAGAGCAATGCAGAAAAATTGAGCATACAAATGAATTGTTTGTTCCAAGTAAAAGCAATCTAAAATAATTTGATGTTGGAACAAAGAACTCGGTTTCTTTCTCTTAGTTTTTATAGTCTGTTCACGTACTAATAGATGAAAAAGTTATGCAAAGTTTTAAGAATGTAAATAAATGCTTTCATGTGAAGGATTTACAACGCAATGTCATTTGTAATCAGCTTTGTAATAAGTCTAACTTAATATTCGTCCTATTTTTGAGCGAATAATTTTAGTTGGTATACTTCACTTAACCCTCACCCCTTCACCCAGGGTTATGTAACCCCTTATCAGCTAAAACGTTAGGGTAAAATAATAAAAATAAAAAAACTTACGATTACAGAAATACATGAATATAAATTATGGTAATAGAAAAAGAAAAATACACAATGATAAATAACATACCGGTAACTATGTAACTAACATAAGCAATAATAAAATAATGATTATAACAAGAGGAATAATGATTATAACAGGAAGAATAAATAATGATTATAACAGGAGGAATAATGATTATAACAGGAAGAATAAATAATGATTATAACAGGAGGAATAATGATTATAACAGGAGGAATAAATAATGATTATAACATTGTGAATAAAAAGTGTGGTATAGGATGCAAAATTCTTCTATGCATTCTATGAAAATGAAATGCATTTATTGAGAGGGAAGGAATGAGCACAGATTTCTATTTGTTCAAGAATCAATTTGTATTTCAGGAGTAATGGTTTCTTAGGATGAATAAATATTCATTTTCTTCTGAAAATTCACTTTACTACTTTAAGGATTTTTCATCTGGTCCATGGGTTCTAAATTATGTTTCTGATAGTAAAGAAACAACTGATAGTAAAGAAACTAAAATGATATTTTAAGATGTCATGATGCTGGAAGAGTAGCACGTTAGTACAGGAGGATAGTTAGCAGTACGTAGGAATAGTTGAATGGTGGAGTGTTTCTCCAGTTTCTCCACAGGTGCAAAAATACTCTTCTGAGTGATTGAATATTTCGAGGTATGCTGAGAAGGGATCATGACCACTTATAAACATAATTCCTTTTCTAGATATAATTCTGTGGTTTATTGCGGGTTTAGTATGATTTCAAAAAAATTCTGGTTGCTATTCCCATTACTTTTTGCTATTCTATAATTGATGTGATTTTAAATATGACAAAACACTCCTATGAAGGTTGTTGATCAGTAAACCAAATATGCTAAAAGTAGGAGTGGTGAGGTGGACAAAACATTTCCGACTCCAGAGCAGAATTGTTTTTCTTCGTTTTCATTGGTGCAACAGCCCCATGGTGGGTCAAGACCGTCTGCCTGCTCTCATATTTCTAGAGAGGTGCTTTCTTTTTACGGACTAGGACTGTTATCTCTATGCTCAGCACTCTACAGTGATGTTAGACCTGTACCTGCAGTTTAAAAGGGATTCCGAATCCCTACAAACACCCTTGGCACCGCCGGGTATCGAGTCATAGTCATTCGGCTATCAGGTCTCTTTTACACACTTCTACAAGTTCCTGACACTACCGTAATTATACAACCATGATCATTACTAATGGATTTTGAAAAAAAATGAAATAAATTCAATGACTTTTATTTATTTCATGTATTTGCGAAAACAGTTATTGCATAAAAGAGTAGTTTTTACAAATTTAAAGGTACAGTAATTAACGCTAACTTGAATAACATCCTTGTACTCTGAATTCACTTACAAGAAAAAAAAATATATGTCCCATAAAAACAGTATTAAATGAGCAGGTAACAAAGTATCGTAGAATAGATGAGGAAAAGTAAAAGAAAATTATATGTTATTCAAAAGGTTCTCCTGTTCTGTAATACAGTCAATCCTATTTGTTCTTAATAATAGAACGGCTTCTATAAGATCTTCTTTCACTGTGGATCCCAGACAGCTTTTTATAAGTTTCAGTGCTGAAAAAAATCTCTAAGCACTTATTTGATTTGCTGGAAAGGCCGTCACTGTCTTTACTGCAGGTTGTATTATTGTAGAATGTAATTGCCTCCTTAACATTTAATTTTAGCATTAATTTCGAGAATTTTGTAAAAATAAACAAAAATATTTTTATAAAAGAGTCGTGAGTTGGCTTAAAACACGAAATATAAAAAAAAAATTTAAAAGTCAATTCCTACTTTTTTTTTCACTCTATTTATTGCAGAAGTCCTTTATAAATAATTTTCATTCATTTTTTTAAGTTTATCTGGCGTCATCTATTGGTAGATATATGCAACTTAAATAAAAAAATAACTAAAATTAATGAATTAGATTTAATTACTGAATTAATATTTGAAAAAAATGTATTAAAATCAAGTGTCATCCCCTACAAGTTCAACAAAATGTATTTGAACTTGAGTGGATGAATAAAAAGTATTTTATGAACGATTGAAAAAATTTGAACAAGATATATATAGGGAGAGTGTGAGCTAATAGAAGGAATTGAAAAACCAACCCTGGACTCCGACCGCCCACATCGTTAAACAAAAATACTATACTGAACTGAAGTACCTTGAGTAAAAAATGTATAATGATTTAAAGGTGGATATGGTCGTTTAGTGTGGGTGTATAGGACCATTTGGAAGTTTAAAATGGGTATTTATGTCTTCCATTGTTGTAAACGAAGAAATATTGGACGTTAATAAAAGTGGAATACGGAGATATATGACGCTTGTAAAAAATTTCCTAGTTAATTATGCAATATGTTCCATGTCTTCGTTTTTAAGGTCGTTATGAATTATAATTTTCTAAATTTAACAGCTTGTATTGGTAAGAAGTTAAAAGGTTTAATTTTAGAGGATTTGCATCTTCACTGTATTTTTTGTATGTGTGTGCTTCGAGGCTCCGTATAGATGCCACATATGCTAAAATAACCTTATTTCTTGTTTATAAGGGCTGAATTTTTTTAAGAGATAGTTATGAACATTAGTAATTTATAAGAATAATCAGAAACAGAATTAGAATAATCTATCAAAATTTTTCTGTGGAGTAGTTGATACAACTTGAAACGGTGAGTTTGGTATATAAGACCAGTTAAAAGTGTTTGACTTTCTCTAGGCATTTGGTTGTGGGTTTTGTCAATGCAGTTTTGTTGTAGTTGCAAAAAAAAAAAATATTTTTTAAAAAAAATTTCTGCTAATGTAAACGATACATACAAAACCAAATACCAAACATTTTACTGTATACACCATACTTTTTGAAAAGTATGCATTTTGTTTATTATGTATATCCTTTAAAACATCTTGAATATAGATAGTCTAGTGATTAGATATCAATCGGCAAATATTATATCTAAAAGTTAATGAATAAAAAAGAATTATTATATTCCACACAAACAAGTTTTATGTCCACATATCGGGTAGAATAGAAAATCTACCAGTTTAGTTACGGATGCAATACATAGATAAATTTGTTAGATATACATTCTCCTTGCCTTTGAAGTAGACTTCTTCGATGTTTGATTTGCATGTCTTTGATGTAAATATGTATCAACTGAATTTGCATGCATTTCTCATGACAATAAATAAATATTGATGTATGTATTAAAAATTTATTCCAGGTTTTAGAAAGACATTTAGAAATGTCTTCAAGTCTCTTTCTCAATAATAATTAGGTGGAAGGAAATATTTCTCGTAGTCTATTATCCGTTGATATGACTTTTTGATATCTTTCTATGATTATATGTGCTTTACTTTACAAATGGCACAAAAAGAGCGTTGTAATGCATATATTTAAATATTATTAGTGGACGATTTGTCATAAATGTCGGAACAATATGATAAACCGTTTTTATTCTGTCGGTATCAGTCACATATATTTTGTCAAAACATATGGGATTGTGATTTATTCTTAAACAAAACAATCTTCGAATTTATATTTCCTCTTTTACTAATATTCTGTTAAAAGGTGAATACAGACAACTTAGAAATATATCTATATATATATAATCGATAACTCATATTTTAAGACAGAATAGAAAATAGACCTTGAAGCCTTAATGTAATCCTTATCAAGAGTCAGATATCTTCCATCGAATCTAATTGTTGCTACCTGTTTGGATCGTTGTTGCTCGAGATAATCAAATTAAAAATGTTTCTAGTGTGTATCTGTTTAAACACTATAATAACTTGATTAAAATAATTATGGAAACTCGATGATTTAAAGATTCTGAAGTATATAGATTTTGTAGTATATATTAATATTACTAAGATCATTAAAATTCAGTTAATAGCAAATGCTAAAATTAGAGTCAGGTAAGTCAAAATTTAAGAGATTGCGCATCTTCAAAACCAAAATTTTTAAATTTTTCATTTATGTATAAACTCTGCTTACAAAATTTGCGAAACAATGTAAATGTTAAGCTGACAGAGAAAGAATTGTAAAACCGGTTTGTTACGATCACTACAATGAACACCAAGAAGATTCGTATGCAAATTGAGGAGCAAACCGATCACCGATCAGTGCAAAACTACAATAAAAAGAAGGGCAAAATGCTCTATCGAAGACATTTTCTTTAAGTTTAAATCTATGCAATATGAATAGAATGTACATGCAATATGGATAGAATTTACATCCAATATGGCTATAATGATGGACTACAAAATAAAGAATTAAATGTACAAATGTGAGAAAACATGATATGCGAAATTCAAGTGCTTCAGATTGATTGCACGTTTCATGCTCGAAAAACAAAAAAGGTAAAAAATTCTGTGGTGGTCATCAAAGAAAAACAGCAACAATGGAGGGCCAATATATCTTCCTGCAGAAGATAAGAAATCGATTTCAGACACCTGACAACGGTGTTTATCACCTGCTTAATATAACTGTACGAATGTCTATTCTTTCCAAATGCTTTCAAAAAGATGGCATACCCTTTGCAACTTCCATTCGATGACACAGTTAAAGACTGGTGTAAGGTACACCAAGACTTTTACATCTCATCATTGGAGTCCTGATCTTTTTGCGGGAGAGAGTTGTTTCAGTGTTACAAGCCATTCACCACGTCAGTTGATATGGAAATAAATAAGCTTTTATCACACTAACATCAGAAAAACAAACCATTATGGTAGTACTGACAATCTGGAAAGATATTATGATAAACGATCAGATTAGGCTTCGAAATTTTGACGGAGGTATTGATAGTTAATATCAGCAAATGATCACTATCCATTTATGCCTATGCCCTGGTGCCATTGGTGCAGACTTAGTTTTTATAAACAATAATGCCAGACCACAATAGAACATTATTTTTGACGAACTTCTATAAAGTGAAAATATCATTAGAATGTATTTGCCAGAGTAGTCCTCTGATTTAAATCCCATAGAACCTGTGGGATGTTTTGGAGAGAGGATTTTTAGCATGATTATATCTACTGGAGAACGCATAATAACTAAAACAAAACTCATTGAGGAATGGATTTCTCACCCTGGTAATCCTAGTGACCATGGTAATCTTGTGTTAAATGTGAAGAAACGATACCGAACAAACTTAAAAAGGGTTGTATTCTTAAGTTTTTTGTAAGGTTGTTGAAAGGTTATCCCTTGTTGTTCTGTTTCTTGACTAGACAATAATTAGTTCCAAAGCTAATCTACCGATGAAGCTTTTTTTTAAATTTGATTCCATACAGTATGTTTTCTATACATTTTTGCATTAGAGTTATTTTTTCATTATTAAAGTACAAAATACTGACAGTGTATTTTGAATTCCCTAGTGATTTCATGATAAATACAAGAAAAAAGCAGTTGTTGATTAAATGTTTCACATCAGTAAATTTACATAGAACTTGCAGTTAGATAACAATATGATATAATCTTATGATTTCAGTAGTAATTGTTTGCGCAGAAAAAATATTACTTTTATTAACATTCATATGACGGCAAATATTTATAATTTATTACTTTTTTTCAGATTCCTTTGCCCACTTCGGTGTGAAAACATAAGGAAAATAGAATTTTTCTCTCAAACATGTTGCTATGGCAACATACACTGAGATTAGTGAACTGTCAGGGACAGTTCTCAATGACACCGAATCAGACCTCCTCCAAAGCACGTCCCCTGGACCCCCAAATTTCCTCTCGCCTCTCTACAAACGACCCCTCCCGACTCTATCTCCAGGCCATGCAGCCATCTTGGAGATGCATGCCAACAGTCAGTCCAATGCCATCGTATACGTAATGGTAAGTGTTTCTTAAGATTCTGGCATGCCATTATCGGTTGTTTTTTTAATATTAAATACTCATTAAAATGCTAAGTTTATGTCTTATACGACATATATTTGTGTGCCAATAATATGGAAGACTGGTAGACTATGCAGTAATTTTACGATTTTATGTCATTTCCCTGTAATTGTAAAAAAAACCTCATGAATTTAATTTATATCATATGACTCACATTCCATTCTTCTTTCGGATCAACTGTACATGTTTGGAATTCCTTTTCAATGATCACATTATTAGTAGTAAGCATATGTAGAATTTTTATAATTAAATTTCGCCTACCCATTATGTGAAAAGTCTGGCTATTATCTTCAGCATGACTAAATGTAACAAAATTTCATTAGTTCGTAATATAAGCCAGGCTGTCAGGGAAAATCAAGAAAAATTATTAGGCGACGCAAGAATAGAAACTAAAATGACGTTTATATTTTGTTTTCATCTAGAAAATGTGATTTCACTCCATTGATTGTTCAAATCAATATCCATTAATTCAGAAAACATCAGAGACGACTCCAAACAATGCAGAAAATACAAAAAAATTCAAAGAATGCAACCTGCATCAATCGAAAAATAAAAATAAAACAATAAAATGTTTAAAGCTTCCTCTAGAGTGACAAAACGTCACCTGGCAGGCGCAGATATGAAGTTTAATAAGGTACTTTGGATCTCGAAGTGAATGACAGCTATGTTTAGATGCATAAATATTTTAAGAACACTTACAGTCAAAAACTGGAATGCTGTGAAATAAGGAGATAGTGTCAGCAAGAATATTGGAAAATTTATTACACGTCTTGTGTAAAACAGTGTTTTTAAGAATGTTTAATCTGAATAATAAAGGACGGTCACGGTCTAGTGTAAAAATGATGTTTTGAAAGCAATTTAATTGTTACCACACGGATTATATTTAGTTCTTCGATGATTTGAATATTTAAATTTGTCTTCTTTTCGCAGTGCTTGAAATTTTGCAATTTGGTTTGTGTCCTTTGATTCATTGAAATTGTAGTAATTTAATAATTTAAAGAGTGTTTTCTGATAGATTCTCTAATGATCTTCAAACAGCTCGGAATCATATCTTGGCAGCCTTTTAAATTTAAATAAATAAAATCTCCAGTGAATTTTAGTCATTATTTTACTTCAGTCATGCAATTAACCCTAAGCCAAGAAAACATACAAAAGTCGCTACTGCAATACCATCTTTAAATGAAAATTTCAAATAGGCTTTTTCTCAATTTTCATAACTGAAATTTTGATTCGTTTCATACCACAGATCTGAATCTTTCTTAATAGATGGACTAATAATAGCATAATTATATATTTTTAACATTAGTACGTTTTTTAAAAAGTTCAAATAATTAGAAACAAATATTTTTTTATTATTTCTTTGAGGTATATCCTTAGTGCGAATGAATGCTTATTATACTGCATGTTTGAAAATGATATATTATACTGTATTTTATTACCTTACCTGTAAATAGTCTGATTAAATTATCTAATTTCCAATATATTAGTTTGTTTTTGTTGTTTATTTAAATTCTAAGATACTTTTATTACTAAATTAGTTATTTTTATTTGAAATGATTATAAAATATTTTATATTGAATTTTAATGTATTTATATACCTTACTTTAACTTATTTTTAAAAAGGCTGAAATGAGTAAATTCACTTGAATAAAAATTGATGTATTGTACATGTCATCTGTCAAGTGATCATTTTATTGATTTTCTTAAAAAAAAAGCTTTCAATCGTAGCATCTGAATTATTACTAAATTTTGTTAAGAAGCTTTCGATATCTTCCTTTGATCTAAACATATGTATTTTTTAACACTTGCGATTTCAGGTAGTATTAGGACTGTACATCTTGGGAATGACCATTGTCATCATTAAGTACATCCGAACAGAAAGATACGAAGCCCGACTGACTCGTCTGTTCCACAACCTCATGCAGAGGGACCACTTCTTCAGACTTTCCAGAAGGCGGTCCTCACTCCCCAAATGCGTCCCAGACATGCAACAGAACATAGAGGACGACCTTCCACTTTCCCCTATCATCAATATACCTGATATCATTTCCACCATACCTACTCCAGACATCAGTGACCACATGGAAGAAGAGAGCAAAGTCTGATGGCAGTGAAAGTTTTTGACAATGAGAAAAGAACTTCCTTTGGCAATATTACCATTATATACCAGGCAATATTTCTACAGTTACAATGCTTTTTCATATCACATTATCACTAAGAAACCCTTTGGCAATGAGGGAATAAGTTTGTGCACAGTAGTCATTATTTCTACCATAGTTGTACCAAAGATAAGCCAGAAGATGTGACAGAAAGTATTGAGGTTTGTTGAAATTGAATGCTTTTGGTTGTAGAGAAATAACTTAACTTTCTTTACTCGTACCAAACATAATTTATAGAGCTGTAATGAATTTTTAATATATCAGTATAGTTTAGAAAAGTAAATCAGAATTAACACTTTGTTCCTCTGTCAATCAGGGATAATATTATGTATACTCTACATCGTTTTTATCATATCCACACAAAACGTGAACCAAAGCATTAAAAAAGAAAACCAGATGAGATTATAATGGATATTTTTGACTTTAAATAAATAACTTTCTTTTACTTATTCCAGATATAATTTGGATAATACTAATATATGTCTGATGCAAGGTTATCAAACATCGCTATCAACATAAAAGATTAAATAAAGGATATTATCTACATTTGGCAGTACAAGTACATCTTTATAAGAGATAAGGACCTCTAGGAAGTAAAAAATAAAATTTGATGGCATGGATATTCGTTTAGTTAGGCATTAAAGATAATTTTTAATTCTTAAAAAATTAATTTTACACTTTTTTAAATTGATATATGATTAACATTATATATTATGTATAAGTTTCATCACACATAAAATAAAATGAACATAAATAAGAAGATGTAGGAACAAGTATGCTGTTTTCTTTAAAAATGGGAAATGGGTAACGTGTGCACAAGTGATCTCTTACTGAAAAAAATATCAAAATTTCATAAAAAAAAAACATTTACTTCAGTGGAGAAGAAATTGCAATTCAATGGTGAAGAAAAACCGGAAGAACAATTAAAAAGAAGTGAAAAGACAATTTAAAAATGTTCTCCAAATACATTTGAGTCATTTTTTAATGTCTGATGTTTTAATCTAAATGTTTGACTCTCTAACTGTTTAATTTAAGTATTTTATTATTTTCTTAATGGTTAGGTTTTTCGTCTTTTGTTTTAGTCATTGGAGCCCCCAAAATGTAACAATTCCAACTGGTTCACTGTCCCGTCCATTCACGTTGTACAAAGCAGCATCTTCGGTGGAATTTCCCTACATTTTCTAGAAGAACAAAAGTTTAGAATTTTTATTTCAAAACCTAAGCTGAAAAATACATTTCGCACTACTTGAAATATTTGAACAAATGTGGACAAGAGAAAGGTAGAACAATACCTGCCAAGAATAACGAACAATGCTTATATGTTAGAAGAATCCTAACTGTTTAAAACGAGTTTTCAATTCATAATGCTTTTCAATAAATATTTTTATGCACTAAATATATCATAAATACTATATCTGTGGTGAATGTTCTAAAATTATCAACGAACAAACTTGTCAAATGCAATGGAACTACACTTAATCTTCATAGTTTAGAAACGTAAATGTATGTATATAGATGCATTTGCATTTGCAGAAATATTCATTGAAATTATCCGAGATTCTAAACCTGAAGCAGTGTCTACATGTATAAATTGCTCGGGCTTTGGAATAAGGTATTTTTATATTCTATTCATTGGATTTTATGCATATTCAATTATAAATTTGTGGTAGAAGTAGAATCTTTTCTAAACAATAAATTGTTGGCAGCTTACAGTATATAACAATATAATTTTTTTTAAACGTAATGCATATTACGTGTGAAAAGTTTACACAGATGGAAAATTTCCATGCTTTTATAAAGCATAATAAACACTCAGAAATAGTCAACTATCTTCTTTTCTTAAAGAATTTGTAAGTGAATTATTTTCACATATTTTTCCTCTAATTAGCATATCTGTATATTATCATCACCTTAATTTTAGTGTCTGTTATATATTTTATAAATATAATAATATTCTGTAAAATACATTTTTATCTCATACTTTACTTATCACTAAATTTCTTAAGATCTAAAAGCATCATTTTTAGTTAACATAATCTGTGATAAATGTAAACAGTTTATGTGTGGTTTTATTTTTTGAAAACAAATTAATATACATTTTCAGTATTTAATATTTTTGTTTGAATCTCAGAAGAAAATGCTTATTTAAGTTAAAAATAAATCAGAACTATTAGAGGGGCCGGAATGTAATGTCATTTTTCTACATTAAATTCAAACGGCTAAATTATTACCAAGTTTTAGTTGGCACGATGTAATCCTTTCGTTATCAAAAATCTTTTGACATCTAGTGTGCAAATTTTCAATGCCGGATCGATAAAAATTAATTGGTTTTTGAGCAAATCATCTGAAGATGGTATTTTGGACATCATCCTAATTTTCAAATTTTTGCCGCTTAGAAAACATTGTAGCGATCTGAATAAATGTAATTCCGATGGTGCAACATCGGGGTGTATTTGGAGTGAGGCAATACCTACCATCCCAATTCATTAATTTTTTTCCATGTTTCGTCTTGCGCAGTGAGGTCTTGCATTATCGTGTTGCAGAATAACACCTTTTCTGTTGCCAATCTCTGGACACTTTTCAATCAAAGATTGATTTACTCGATCCAATTGTTTACAGTAAATATCAGACATTCACAGTTTGACAAGGTTTCAGCATTTCAAAATGTACGACCCCAAGCTCCACCAAACACACAAAAGCTTTTTTATTGGAATGTAAAGCTGGCTTATTCGGAAACAGCCACTGCCTTTTGCATTTTGGATCATCATAGATTACCCATTTTTCATCTCCAGTGATCAAGCGATCAAAATGCGCTTCTGTATTGTACCGCTGAAGCAATAAGTTGCGCGTGATGGATCAGTTAGCTTTGTTTTTCTTCGGATAGATTATGCGGTATCCAAATACCTGTTTTGCTTAATTTTCCAATTTGCTACAAATGCTCTTGGATGGTAGACCAAGATTGCTTAAGAGTGTTTGACAATTCCTCGATTATCTGACATGGATTTTCTTCCACTTCCTCTCTTAACATGTCATTGTCTAAAGTTGTTGGTCTTCCTGATCGGTACGAGTCGGAAAGATCGAAATTACCGGATCTGAACTTAGAAAATCACCTTTAGCATTTACGAACATCTAATGCTTTTGGATAAACATCGTAAATGTTTTTAGTAACAACAGTTGAGCTTGTGAAACTCAAAAAGCATACAATGCCGGAGATGTACCGTATATGTCTGGCCATTTCACGATAATAGCAAAAAAAATTAAGATTTGATTATTTGCAAGTAAATAAGTGACTCTAACCTTTAAATACCTTAGACATGAGTTCGACGGACAATGAGCTGATAGTTGACTAACAAATATCGACATGCGCAGAAAAGACATTACTTTCCGGTCTCCCTAATACAATATAAAATATGCATATTTATTTTTTTTGAAACTTTATTGTGTTATGAATTTTAAAAATATAAATTCTTAAAGTCATAAGCAATTTAAATTTTCCATGCTGAAATTAAAATATAAATAATCATAATTTGTTTGATTTGGCAAAATGGCATGATTGGTTATTTGTTTATCCAAATGAATGCATGCATAAAGTAAATTTGAGATTTTTTTTCACGAACACAAGAGAAGATGGCTACATTTTCCAGAAGCTTTGCATTTACTATGTGTTTCCCTTGTGATGCTTTCTAACTCACTAAAAACAGTGTGTAGCATTATTTTCTCAAATAAATGTGATTGCACAATTTTGTTGGACTTGAGTGTATGGAATTTTTTTTTAAATGGATACTTCGTACTAACACTCGTGTAAATGGTGGCATGTTTTAGGAGATAATGACAAGCAAACATGCATGTTTTAAAATAAAAAACAAACAAACCTGGAATTCTTAAAATTTTAAAAATGGCTAAAATATATTAAAGTGTGTGGAAAACGTTCATGTAATAGATCAATAAGTTATGGTTAATAAGTTATGGTAATATAGTTATGGTTAAATCATATTTTGGCCTACAAAATGTTGACCAAACAAGCCACTTGTTTCAAACTCCAACCAAAACTATAATCAATTATAATTACGACTAAAAATGTCTCTCAAACAACTAGAAAAACGATAAAATACCAAAAGAAATTTTTAATATTGAAAGTGAATTTAACAAATTTGGTGGCATGATTAAATATGACCCTAATGGCAGAAAAAAAAGACAACCAAAATTCTTTAGCATCTATTGGTTTTGCTAAAAAACAGCATTATACATTATTATTAGTTACTAAAAGTTATTAGGAAGCTCCTCCTTGGAAGTTAGCTCCTTGCTAAATTTTTGCTAATATCAGTGCCAAACATAAATTATAGATGCATATGTTCCTTGTAATCCACAAATAAGATTCCATACTAAATAGTATTCGAACAATGTTTACATTTTAGCTTTATTCCACATTCATACACCATTCAATCATAAATTTCTAGTATTTAATGTAATTCATTTAAAGATTAAATGCAATACAAAATTTAATTTTTTAATTTTCAAAAACTGAAAAAGAGAAGTTAATTCGTTTACTGTTTTATTGACTGCTGGTCACGAAGAATTGTGAACCAATAATAATAATCGGGCATCCTGAAATGTTATAAATATTATACAGCATTTTGTAAATTACGACTGATTTGTCAACTTGGCGAAATTGAAAGGGCCAAATTACGATTTAACTGAATGAATCAGGAAAGGTTTTTAATCAGTAATGATCAAAATAAGTGATTATTCATTTTATTGGCGACTTATTTTTTTCCCTTTTTATTTGGACGGATTTTTATCAAAAAAAAAAAAATGAAGTAGTACAGCAGAAGTACCGAATCTTTGCACAGAAATAAATAGAATATAAATGCACTGTTTACTCAAATGCTTCTTCTATCTTATAAATTTTATAATAAAAAGAGGTTTTTTTTTTAAATTTTGTGAAAAATTTACTCTTTGAATCTCAACGATATATTTATGCCAAGCTGGATCATGAAAGTCCTATTTAACATACAATTAATCTTCTTGACATGTACAGATAACTAAGATTTGATATCACAATTAAAATATACATTTATCTATAAAAACACATTGTAAAGATTGAAATTCGAAACTATCAAAATTACAATACCTTACTACTTCAAAATGTTCCAAGTGCATCCATTTTGTTATTTTGTTAGTTATTACTATACAAATTTTAATGTATTGTATTTTAATGTATTGTATTAAAAAATTTATTTTTTAAAATATTTCGTTACATAATAAAAAAAAAACATCACAATTTCATTTATCAAGCCATTCACAGGGTATTTGAAATGTAATTATCCCATAAGAACTCGATAATGTGTCAATGGATAAAATGTTTTTGATCTATTTCATAAAAATTTGAAGATCTCAGCGGGAAAACAAAGGAATTCATCTGCCTTTTTTTAAAATTCAGCTGCTTGAGAACTTTTATTCTAATCCTGTTGCGGCCTGATGGCCAATTGGCTAGTGTTCTGGTCTTTGGTATCATTGTTTTTACGTTTGAATCTTGGCGATGGCATGGATATTTGTGAGTGATTCGGAATCCGCGTTAAATTGTGGTCCTGGTCTAATTAGCCTAAAAATGTGCACAAGATGGCCATAGAGCGACAAACCAAACCAAATCTAACTCTATGACTAAACCTAAATCATAACTCAACTAGTAAACCAACCTAAAAATGTCCCTATCCACTCCATGTATAGTGCCAAGCTTCAGGTTCGAATCCTGGCGGCGGCATGGATGTTTGTGAGTGGTTCGAATCCACTTTAAACTGTAAGTCCCGGTCTGTTAAGATTTCGTGTACACAAGATGACCTTAGAGCGACAAACCAAACCCATGTACAGTGAGATTGTTGAAAAACTTCCTCGTAATAACCTGATCCTTTACGAGTCTAAAGAAACTTGTTAGGCAAATTCAAATAAATTCTCCCCCACCCCCCCAAAAAAAAAAAAAATTGTTTAAAAGAAAAGAAATAAGGCACTTGGTTATTATTATAGCCCTTTTTAATTAGATAGTACCAAAATAATAGCCCTAGTTTTATCGTTATGGGTGACTATAAATCACCTTGCTTATAACTTCTTCCCCGTTTGTCGATGGTTTATTGACATAAATTGCGATTTATCATGAAAGTAAGACTAAAAAGCAGCTCTTAAAACAAAGGTTTGTAATATTCTGTTTTAGCACAGTTTAATTCAATAAATACATTTTACTTGTTGAAAAGAAATGAAAGCGAAACAATGGCGATCAAATTCAATTTCATACAGGACTGCGGGTGAAATCATTCTCCAAAATTTGAAATTTTTTTGGAAAAAAAAAATAACCTCATACTCAATTTCCTTTACGAGCCTAAAAAAAAAAAACTGTTAAGCAAAATCAAATAAATTCTCCATTGAAAAATACCGAATTACCAAAAGAAAAAATAATGCACTTAGTTATTATTATGGCCCTTTTAATTAGATAGTGCCAAGATAATCACCAAGTTTTATCGTTATAGGTAGATTTTAAATCACCTTGATTACAACTTATGACCAATTGGCGAAGATTTATTGACATGAATTGGCGATTTATCATGAAAGCAAGATGATAAAAAAAAGCAGCTCTTAAAACACGGTTTTAAAATTTTGTTTTAGTGCAGTTTAATTCAATAAATATATTTTACTTGTTTGAAAGAAATGAAAGCAAAAATAAATAAATAAATAAAAATAAAAATAAAAATAATAAATAAATAAATAAAATTTAAACCAGGCCAGATTTCACGCAGGATTATACTTGAAAACATTTTCGAGAATTTTGAATTTTTATTCAGTCTAATATAAAACTTTACAAGAAAGTTAAAGTAATAATAATTTCTTGTAAAAGATATTGATAAAAGTAACATCATTTTTAAAAAGCACCTCATTTTTTTAGTGATTTAAGCTTTTTGTGATAAAAAAGAAAGAAAAGAATTGTAAAACAATTTTATTTTAATTTACTCGAAACAAAATGCAATTTTCAGAATATCCAGACTGTTCTTATTGGACAGAACATGACAGATATGAGAGTTTTAGAATATTTAATGCTTTCATTTTAAACTCATCTTACTTTCATGATTGCATTTTTTTTCATATCTTCTTGCTTTTTATAGAAATTTAATATGCAACAATCTTGATTTTTTCTCTCTTTGAAATGCAATTATAAAGCTATTCGTGTCAAAATAGCTCATCCAGATAAATGTACCGAAAGATAAAAAAATTGGATGCGATTTATAATCTTGAGCGAAAGTATTTTTTGATAACCATTTTGTGCATTGCTTTTAACACATTTTTTTTTATATACAATAACAATTCGAAAATACTTTAAGAGTCCTTTCTTTTTTGTTTCGTAGATATTTGTTCATAAACAGTCTTATTTTTATAATGAGTACATAATTGTAGTAAATAAATATATTCCTCATGAAAAAGTTTTCAATTAAAAAAGTTATTTAATAAATAACAAAATGGATGATCAGTTAAAAATAATATACATTAATTTTAGATATAACTACTATGATTTGGACATAATTATTGTTAATTTTGGATATAATTATTATTGCCAGATTTCCTTATAATATTTGTAATAATTTTAATTATGTACATTAAAATTAAAATCAAGAAAATTAATGAAAATTAAAAATAAAATCAATGAAATTAATGAAAATTAAAATTAAAACTATTGAAATTAATGAAAATCAAAATTAAAGCAAATGAAATTAATGGAAATTAAAACAAAAACCAATGAAATTAATAAAAATACAAGTTAAAACCAATAAAATAATGAAATTTAAAATAAAAACATATTGTTAAAAAATTTTTAAAAACTATCAATTTTATTGTGAATAATATTAAATCTTTTGCATTTAATTTATAATAATTATATATATTATAATTTTTACAGAATATGATCTTATTTCTCACAAAAATTATATCGTTTTTCAGGCTAAATTTTTGTTACTTTTTTTTTTTTTTGCTAAAAAGTCTCAAACATAACAATTTTTCAAAAATAGAATGTTTCGATTTTCTATTATATGCAGAGATGTGTAGATAAATTTTCAAAATTTCCGAACTTGAATAAAATAAATAAATTCAATAGGTACAAAATTTTTAAAATTTAAACCAACTTTAGAAAAAAACGTTTCATTTCTAGTTTCGAATTGCACATTGGCATATTGTTAAAATTTTTGCTTGATTTTTTTTTTTTTAGAAACAGCATTTTGGACATTCTTTTAAACAATGCATTTGAGTAAACATGTTTATATTAATTTAATGTGTGTTTCACATTTATACTTCAAGTTATCAGTTTTAAAATTATTGTTGATTGATGCATCTTAAAATAGTTTTCAATTTGTAAACTGAAAACATTATTATTTGTTTCACACGAATCTTACCTGTGCACTTTGTATTATATAAACGGAAACCATTATTTGTATATTTGTATGTATATATGTATCACACAAACATAAGCAGTACGAAAAATCATATTGCTTTATAAATTCTGTACAAAACCTGTTGCACCAGCAGTGACATTGTGGCCCTGATCAATACTGCATCACGACTACTTTTGTAACTCAATGTGAACAATTATTGTCACAACATTGTAAGTGTTGTAATGATTTCCTTTTCTTCTTGAATATATGTTCGTATCAAATATTTGTATTTGAAGCTGATTATCTGGTGTTATTATTCTTTCACAAAGTCACATTTACACGAAGGAATTAAGTCAGAAATGCCTTAGCGGAATAATGTTGTGCTTCTGAGTATGCTACTGTGTCCAAAAAGGAAGCCCAATTTTCAATTTAAAATTCCCAGGGCTTATGAAATTTCAATTTTTTTTTTCTTTTTTAGGTTCCAATTTAATACCTTGTAACGATAAACTTTTAATGCTATTAGTTATTATTTAATTTCTTCGGAAAAAAAAAGTTCATCACAATTTATTGAAGCATTCTTCTAGGGAGAAAAACACAAATTTTTCGAATTCTCATAATATCTTTTTCTACTACAATGTATAAATCGTCTAAACAGTGAATTTTACACTTTAGAAGAACTGAAAAAGGAAGGTAAAATAACAATTATTTGCTATCGAGTTTATTACTTTTTATCCATTTTCACTTATATTTTTCAAGTCCCTTTCAACTCTTAAAATCGTTTTAAATTTTTCAAACTCTTAACCGTCGTTTTCCTTTGTTAACTTTTCCAAGACCTTATTAAAAAGACATAAAGAAAAAAAAAAGAATATTTTTCTTATGACTGTTTCTATCTTTTTGGGTCAAGGCTGCTCATCTTTTTTTTATCATTATTTCCATTACAAAAATTGCTCCCAGACATTCGAAGCAAAATCTTTTTTCTGTTGCATTATATTTTTACTTATTAGAGAGTGGTTATTTTAAAAATATATTCCCAACATGTTTTTTTTTATGTTGTTTTTTATTTTTTGTGGTGTACATACATATACATGAACACAGACAAACACACACATCCAAAAATTAAGACCAGTTTTCAATTTAAATTTCCAGGACTTAAGGAATTTCAATTTTTTTGCTTTTTTAGGATGTTGGCACTGTCCTTGACATCTATGTTAAATTTCACGTCAAAATATTCATTAATGTTTGAGTTACGCTTGGTTTCGTCAGACGCTAAAAATGATTCCGGCGATTTTTGAAATATCTCAATTAATTGAGCAAAGAACTTGCATTCAATTTTGTTTGCGAAAATGTATAGAATGTTGCAGAAGGCATTCGGTGAGCATTCCTTTATTGGAAAGAAATGTTTAGAAATGGTATAAACAATTCAAAGAAGGCAGAGAACGCGTGGAAGAGGAAGAGCCGTCTGTTCGACCATGAACCTCAACCGACGAAGCTCACGTCCAAAAAATTAAAGATTTGGTGCCTGAAAACTGTCAATTTGCAACTAGAGAACTTACTGATGATGTTAGAATTTCTTAAGGATCGGTCAATTCGATTTTGGGCCACAAACGCGTCAAATCTAGATTGGTACCGAAAACTCTGAATGCGTTAGCGCACACTGCATTGATACTTCGTAACTTTTTCTCCAAAATTGAAACCTATATCGTTCTACAATCACCGTATTCACCCTGTACGACTTCTAGCTATTTTCTAAGCTCAAAACACCAATCCGAGGACACCATTTTAAATCGACTGAAGAGATTCAACATGAATCAGCGATCGCTTTGAAGGCCATACCTGCCGATGACTATTTAGCATGCATTGAGGATTGGAAAAAAAGTTGGCAGGAGTGCATTGTGTCCGGAGGGGATTACCTTAGGGCAATGAAATAAATTAATTGTTTTTGAAAAAAAATAATTGGTCTTACTTTTTGGGCACAGTAGTAATTGATCTTGTTTCGAAAATGAACAAACAAAACCAAACCAAAAAAAAAAAAAAAAAAAAAAAAAAAAAAATCTAAAAGTAAATTATTAGGCTGGAAACTCCTTCCAATGGCAGTGAGTGTGAATCACTTAGGATTAACGTTTTCTGAACTGAGATTGTAAAATGTGGGTGCGATGTAATAAGCTTCCATTGTACATTCAAAGTACAGTTGAATCTGACATACATCTGTCTTTTCTGTGGTGAAAAATAGGTAATATCTTACAATTGCGACAAGCAAAGCTAGAATGTTTTGCAAACACAGAAAGCATTAGCTGTCAGTCAAAACAATTTTAGTAACTCTTTAAAATAAAAACTACCATGACATAATTCTAACTAAATCCAATCAATTTAAAGTTTTTGATTATAATAATAATCTTTAATTTTGTAAATATAATAATTTGTATAATTTTCGATCAATTCTAATCAATTGGCATACTAAAAAAAATTAAGGAATTTGTAAATTCTCTTTTCTAAACATCCATAAGTTCATGTTGAATATAGCTTTTAAGTAGAATACATTCTACGCAGGGTTTATGCATTTGTATTTTTGATACGAGTTTTCTTAATTAGTTAATTTCAGTTATTCTTAATTAATTCATAATTAAGAATTACTAAATATTGAATTCAATTCAAAGATTGAGATCACAACTATATGAATACCAGATTATGGCATTTTTTTTAGTTAAACCTTTTCTTATTAATGAGCATTGCTAAAAGAAAATAAAAATATAAAGAAAGCAAATGTTTTTTTTTTTTTTCCGAATTCCCCGTTAGAATACATTTTGATATTAAAACTATATCTAACATTTAATTCTTTTAACCTTAGTTTTCATAAATTGGGTTCTGATATTTGAGTAATTTGCTACTAGAAATGCAAGTATGTTGCAAATAAAGCATTGACCAGAGAGAGCTGAGTTTGTTAAATTGTGTCCACATTTTACCGTTACATTTTGGAAAGGAATTTTATAGGCATTGCATCCATAGGGTTTTGCACTCTTCTATTATCGGAAGCAAAGAAACGATTCAAGTCCACATATTAATTTTACCCGTGCCTGAAGTTTCAACATCGCTGATCAAGTTTGGAATCAAGCTGTCTTAGTTTGGAAACAAAATATGCAAACTTCTAAGTAGCTTCAACAGGTCCCATTTTAGGACAAAAAAATTATAATCTGACCTCTAACAGCAAATATTGCAAGTAATGCAACTCTCCACTAAGTAACTTCAGCAGATCTCTTTTTTTACAAAACAATTTATAATCAAATATCTGACAGCAAATATTGCAAGCAATGCAACAATCCACTAAGTAGCTTCACCAGATTTCATTTTTGTACAAAAAAAAATAATATTCTAATTTCTGACAACAAATATTGCAAGCAATGCAACACTCCACTAAGTAGCTTGAGCAGATCTCATTTTTGAACAACAACAAACAAAATATATATAACTTTTTACAGAAAATATTGCAAGCAATGAAACACTTTTTTAACCGTAAAAGGCCCAAAAGGCCATACAGTTTTATGTGGAGGATATTCTTGGACACAAATGGTCAATAAGATATTTTGATAACTCTATGAGTAGGCAGCTTCACTCCAGAAGATTAGGAAGGTCTTCCTTTATGGTTAACATAAAATTGTAAACCTTTACGATTGGTTTCATGTCTTAAGTAAAAAATTTCCTTGCAAGTTTACTGGAACAGATTTCGCAGTTAAAAAAACACGTATTATCGTCAATATTTTTAAAACATTTTTGTGGTATTTTATAATGGCACATCGTTGTTAACATTCTTTATTTTACATTAATCTTTTCCACAATCAGCTGTGTAGTAAATCTTTTGAAAAAAATTCCGTACTATTACATTAAATAGGGCCTGAATGGCCGCTCTGGCGCTCGGTACCACAGGTTGCGGGTTCGAATCCCGGCGGTGCCATGGATGTTTGTAGTGGTTCGGAATCCATTTTAAACCGTAGGTACCAGTCCTAATAGGATCGTAGGGCGTTGCGGAGGCATTGTTACTCCGCGGCCGTGGCTTATCTTCAAGTTACACGCGCTCCCTGGGTAATGCAAAGCGAGTAATGTCTGTGCAGCGCTTGCCTTAAGGCATCCAAAACCAAGCTGTCTAAGTTGCGAGAGTCTAATGCCAGCTGCATTGGAACAACAACAACATTAAATCACACGATTACTTGCTGCATGTTAAAAAGTTTTACTTTGCAATAAATTACCACACATTATTTATCTATCTATAAATATATATATAGATAGATATACGTGGGTATATGATTTCGTAATGTAAGTTCTTGATACATTACTACTAAATTCTTGGAAATAAATTGTACACAAAATTATGAAATAAATTTAGTAATTCCCTTTTATTTTCTTAATAAGCCTCACGTGGTATTGAAAAGATGAATTTTTTATGAATATTAAATTGATGTAAGCATCGATTTTCAGTAATAGTTAATGATTTATTCTTCTGAAATTAATTAGTTACTCATCATTTGCAAATCGGTGAGATAACGCAGGACAACATGGAGGAATTGATGAAATCTTCAGAGAGAAAAAAAAAAGAATAATGATAAGAATTTCTCTGACAATTTGAATAGAAGTTATAGGATAGGCAATTCGCGAAATTGCCCTAGAATTAAGTAAATAAAATAAATGCATATATTATTTTCATTGATATAACAATCTATTTTAACAACAAGTGTTTTCAAATTTTATTCAAAACAGGCATCAAAGTTTTAAAAGCCTTTCCAATTCATTTCCTCTTAGCCGTTTTCACGATGCAAAAGGGAATCACCTTCATAAATTTCATACATCCAGTCAATGTATTAAATTTTCATAATCTTGAAGGTTATTTGCTATTTAATCCCTTTAGAAATACCATCCAAGTTACTTCGTGAGTGCATTCACAGCTAACTTCAGCTGATCATTAATGCATGCTAAATACTCCTACGAAAATAATTTACTCGGTTTCTCGTCAATACTAAATGAAGCCCATACACGAGTTTAAAATTGGTTTTGTGGCAATAAATAAAATTTATATGCAAGTAAATAGGTCATATTTTATGATGTTAGTTGCTCTATGTAGTTTCAGTTAATAGGTTTTACTTTACAGTTATTTTTTATTTAAAATAAAAAAAAAATAAACTCGCGTTTCTCAATGAACTTCGCAGCATGATGGTCAATTGGCTAACGCTCTGTTCTTTGGTGCTGCAGGTTTGTATCCTGGCGGTGGTATGGATGTTTGTGAGTGGTTCGGAATACACGTTAAACATTCGATCCCGGTCAAGTTAGCCTAAAGTGTGTACATAATGACCGTAGAACGGCAAACCAAAATAACTCTCCAAAGTACTTCATCGGGTTTGAGTCCCGGCGGTGCCATGGATATTTGTAGTGGTTCGGTATTTACTTTAAACTTTAGGTCCCTCTCTGATTAGCCCTCGTATGCACAAGATGACCCTAAAGCGACACACCAAACCAAACATACAATGAAAAGGGCTAAATATTTCCTTAAGAAAACTTTCGCAATATAAAACTCTACATCTACCATTCTATTCTTATCTCTGTCTTTATTGAAGTCTTTATTTTAGAATGATTTAACGATTTAGAGCTCCATAAGCAAAGGTATGCATTTAGAAGCAATCTAGCAAAATAGAACCGAGAGCTCCAATGACAACTCTTGGATTGATAAATATATAAATCTAAAAAAACCCTCTATTGGTATTACGAAGTGTTAATGTAGCGTACTAATCTTCAGATATCATCCTTTGGGCTATTGTGGGTTTCTTTAATGAAATCCATCCATAATGCATCCTCATATAGAAAGATCTTATATATATAAATATATATGTGTGTGTGTGTGTTTGAGTGGGTCCCAAGAGGATTTAGATTTGCAATTGGTCCCAGTAGGTGGCGTTGCAATTGATATAACTTTATATATATAATTCGTTTATACATGTGTTTGTCACTGAACTCCACCTAAACGACTTGACCGATTTTGATGAAATTAGTTTGTGTGTTTGAGTTTGTCCCTGGATGGTTTAATTCACAGTTTGATCCGGTAGGTGACGCTGTAATTGGTTTTTTCTGTACGTGTGTTTGTCACTGAACTCCTCCTAAACGGCTGCTCCGAATTTGATGAAATTTTCTGTGTGTGTTTGACAAAACATGGAGAATATATTTATGTCATCCCCTTTGTTGTAAATCGCCACCAGATGGGGATGCAGTCTATAAACTTCTATACCGTTCAGCACATGTATTCGAGTATGGAAAATAGTTTCGCACTATCTACTTGACTTTTACTTCCATCAGAGTTTGCTGCAACATTTCATCTTATAGACCGTTCAGACGATATCCATGAAAATGAGTATACACACATATTGGAACATGGAGAACATATGCGCGATATGTAATTTTCTACATTGCATTGTTTTTGGCAGGACAACGTATGCCGGGTTCTGCTAGTATATTCTAGAATAAAAATAGTTGTTTATAATGCCATAAATTTGAACAACAAAAGAATGTTTAAGAAAACTCTTTTTAAAAATCAATAATGTGATGATTCTTACAGAAATAAATCTTGACAGACATTGTTTAACAAAACATCTTGACAGACATTGTGTGACAGAACATGCAGAATGTTTTTCTGCTTAAGAATTTTATTTTCAAAACGCTATGACGTGATGTTTTTACAGAAATAAATCTTATATAATTCATCTATGAAGAAGTTGTTTGGTTACGCGAAATTTCTGATTATTCTGATTAGCAGCAGTGATCTCATACAATGAAAAGGGTTGAACATATTAATAAGAAATTTTTCATAACATCAACTCTACTTTTACCATTTTATTCTTATTCCTGTCTCTAGTGAAATCTTTATTTTAGAGTGATTTAGCGATTTAGAACTCCATAAGAAATGATGTTCTTTTCGAAATAATCTAAGCAGAATAAAACTGAGAGCTCCTATGACAAATATAGGAACAATAAAAGTATAGATCGAAGAGACCCTATTCAGGGATTAGAAGTCTTGATGTAGGGTACGAATCTCCAGATATCAGCCTTTGTGGTATTGTGGATTTCTTTAATAAAATCCATGCCTAGTGCATCCTGATATCGAAAGATCTTGGTAATTAAAAGCCACAAAAGTATTAAAAAAAGAATTAAAAATATATATTAAAAAGTATTTTGCCATTAATGGAAAATATTTCCATTGTAAATATATATTTTTCTTTCTAATGCAGCTGGCAAACACTTAGACAGCTTGGTCTTGGATGCCTTAAGGTAACCGCTGTACAGACATTACTCACTTTGCATTACCCAGGGAGTGCGTGTAGCTGAAAGATAAGCCGCGGACGCGGAGAACAATGCCCCCGCAACGCTCTACAATCCTATTAGGAGCGGGTCCTACGGTTTAAAGTGGATTCCAAACCACTACAAATACCCATGGCACCCCCGGGATACGAAGCCGATACTTGTGGTACCAAGCGCCAGAGCGCTAGCCACTCGGCCATTCAGACCCCATATATATATATTTCTTTGTGGTATTTTTTAATAAACACCTTACATAGAGCATTCTCTTATAGAAAATATCATGGCTTTTAAACGCCGCAAATTTTATTTAAAAATTTTCTCCATACATGGTATATATAGATAAATTAAAAGATAAAGTAATATATATTTATTTATGAAGATGCTGTTTGGTAACTCAATTTCCGATTATTCTGATTAGCAGCAGGGACCTCATACAACGAAAAAGGCTTGAATATACTCCTATGAACCCTTTCATAACACGAGCTTTACATCTACCATTCTTTTCGTATTTCCGTATCTATTGAAGCTGGTTTCTCGACAAAAGAATTCTGAAGCACCTTCCGAGTGACAGATGATAAGATGCCTCTGAAGATCGCCCCGAAATTTGCTTCCGTAAGTAGAAATCTAGAATTTCCAAGGATAGAATTTCTTTTCTGGTGAAAATGGAATAAATATTGGGAAAAGAGCGGATATTTTTAGAGCCAGGAGGTTTAAAAGGGGTAAATATTTTGATGTGGGTAGGAGATTTTTTTTTTATCCTATAAAAAATTGCTTTTTTTAAGAGCGTGGTTTTTGGAGTACTAGAGGGTACTTCAAAAAATGACATCTCAAAAATTATATATCAGGATGCAGAAACCGAATTTGAAGAAAAAAGAATTATTAAAAAAAATTTTGAAAATTTCGAAATTTTTAAAACGTTTTGTAAAATTTTGAATCAAATTTTTTAGACCTTTTAATTGAAAATTTAAAAAAAAAACTAGTAAACTTTTTTGTTATATTTCAATTTAATAAAATTTCATTATTTTTTTTATAAAATTTTATTATTAATTAAAATAAGTATTATCATTATTATTATAAGTTTATTACTATTAAAATTAAATTATTAATTTTTACAAATCTAATCTTTATTAAATGAAATGAAATTAAGTGTAGTTAAATTAAATTATTTAATATAATTGAAATTTGAATTTAAAAAAGAAAATTAATAATAAAAATGAATAGTCAGCATTTTTTTAAAATTTTGAATAACCGTTTTTTCTTTTTTTAAATATTAAGAAAATTTATTTGGAAAGTTAAAAAATTTTTAAAAACAGAAAATTAAATTTTATTTTTTAATATAAATTTTAAGCATAAAATAGTGTTTGTAGCCCACATTTTCTCTCAGGTTTTTAAACCATGCTACATTTTATAGTAAATTTACATTTTTATTAAAAAAATTTTCTGCTATTAGCTTTCTAAGAAGGTAATTGAAGGAAAAATTTTTAACATCACTAATTAAAAAAGTAATGAAATTATCAGACAGAAGGCTATCAATTTTTCATAAATTTCCTTTTTTCTTATGTCTTTCGAGAATAGTTAAGAATATTTTTAAGAGAAAATATAAATTTTATTAAATCAAATACATTACTGGCCATTAAAGTTGCTACACCAAGAATTAGACATGCTACAGACGTTAAACTTAAACGACAGGAAGAAAGTGCTGTGATATGCAAATAATTAGCAGCCCTTTATCACTAGCAGCCGAGAAGACAGGCATGTTACCGGCATGGCCTTAATGGATCGTGCAGCCCCTTCACGAGCCCTGAGTCAAGAATTGGGGTCGTTTGCAAGACAAAAAGTGTCTGCACGAACAGTTGGATGCGTTTGCAGCAGCATGGACTCTCAGCTCGAAGACCATGGCTGCGGCTACCCTTGACGCTGCATCATAGACAGGAGCATCTTCAATGTTGTGATCAACGACGAACCTGGGCACAAGAATTACGATGCGTCATTTTTTTTTAGATAAATCAAGGTTCTGTTTACAGCATCAAGACGGTCACATCCGTTTTGGCGGCATTGGGGTGAACGCACATTGGCAGCATGCTATTGGATACACGTCTCGCTCACCTTTTGTTCGCATTGATGGTACTTTAGACAGTGCACGTTACATTTCTGGTGTGTTACGACCCGTGGCTCTACCCTTTATTCTAGCCCTGCGAAACCCTACGTTTCAGCAGGATAATGCGTGACAGCATGCTGCCGCTATTGTACGGACCTTCCTTGATACGGAAAATGTTCGGCTTTTGCCCTGGCCTGCACGCTCACCAGATCTCTCGCCAATAGAAAACGTCTAGTCCATGGTTGCCGAGAGACCCGGTTGTCACCATACGCCAATCACTACGGTTGATGAGCTGTGGCATCGTGTTAAGGTGCATAGGCATCTGTACCTGTACATGCCATACAATCTCTGTTTGACTCAATGTCCAAGTGTGTAAGTGCTGTTATAACTGCCAGAGGTGGTTGTTCTGGGTACTGATTTCTAAGTATCTAAGCACCCAAATTTTTTGAAAATTTAATCACTTGTTATTTCTAGTATAATATATTTGTGCAATAAATATCATTTTGTTATTTGAATTTTGTCCTGATGTAGCAATTTTAATGGCCAGTAGTGTATATTCATAATGTGTAGTGTGGAAATTTCTTAAAAATCGTATTTAAGAGAAGTTTGTACTTTGTAACGCTTTACACAGTCGAAATTACATATTTCCTAATATATGAGCGTTTATTTTGAAATGATATTTAAGAAACGTTAAAACGATCTTAATCAGAATATAATATAACGTCTCAGCCTATACTAGACCTATAACGACTTTAAAAAGAGGGCCACTTTCAGGTTCAGGGGAAAACTTTAATTTTTATTTGCAAGTATTATATACATACATACAGAACTGTGGGTTAATACAAATTATAATTTACAAAAAATGAACAGTAAAGATTTAAATTTGATTTACAAATGCAGCTCACTCCAAGGACGGAAATTTACAGAGTTATCGAATCTGGGTCGTTTCTCAAAACACGTGATACGTGGCAGATCTTAATTATCACATGGCGTGATGCACAAAACAACAAGGGGCTCACTTTGAAAAACATTCATAAAAAAAAAGAGAAAAAAGAAAAAAACAACAACATTATTTGTCGACTTACAGAAGAACTCCCGACTTCTTCTTCAAAAACCACCCTTTAGGAAAATTCGTCAAGAGGGAGGGGGGTCAGCTTTCCTAACGTAGACAATTAATCAGCCTTTTACAGGAGTAGACATTTTCTCAGCCCATGACGATCAGCCCCCAGCACGATGCAACAACTGTTGGTGTAGCCCATATTCCATCTGCAATTATTTTCCCTTGTTAAGGTCGCTCAGTCAATCGCCAATTCTTCATTATACATGACACTGAATACCTCCTATCAGATTTGAATGACAGGTTGTTCTCATTAGTATAAAATACTGATTGCATGTAATATAACTACCTACAAACTTATCTGCTGTCCAATTTAGTGATAGGTTGTTATGTACTTGCCAAAGAATATACATTCCTCCCTCACGGGAATGAAAGGCCACAACTCTTCTCGTAGGAAAAATGCTGCAATATAAATGTATGACAAGACGTAATGAATTCCATCATATTCATATCAAAAAGACATTGCAATGTTCTTTATTATGGTATATAAAATTACTACAGCTCATAAATAATTTCATATACATACACTGAAGTGACAAAAGTCATGGGATAGCAATATGCAAATTTTCAGATGGCAGTAGCATCGCGTAGAACAGGTATAAATGCGCAGTTCTTTCGCAGAGCTTTCATTTCTGTTCAAGTTATTCATGTGAAGAGGTTTTGACGTGATGATGACCGCACGACGGGAATTAACAGACTTTGAACGCGGAATGTTAGTTGGAGCTAGACGTATGGGTCATGCCATTTCGGAAATCGTTAGGGAATTCAACATTCCCAGATCCACTGTGTCAAGAGTGTGCCGAGAGTATGAAATTTCAGGCATAACATCCCACCATGGACAACGCAGTGGTCGACCGCCTGCACTTAACGACCGAGACCGGCGACGTCTGCAAAGAGTCGTAAATTCTAACAGACAAGCAACACTGCGTCAAATAACCGCAGAAATAAATGTGGGACGTACAAGGGACTTGTCTGTTAGAACTGTGCGGAGAAATTTAGCTTTCTTGGGCTATTCCAGCAGAAGACCGACTCGAGTGCCTTTACTGACAGAACGACATCGCTTGCAGCGACTCTCGTGGGCACGTGAGCATATCGGTTGGTCCCTAGATGAATGGAAAACCGTGGCCTGGTCCGATGAGTCACGATTTCAGTTGGTAAGAGCTGATGGTAGGGGCCGAGTGTGGCGCAGACCCCACGAAGCCATGGACCTAAACTGTCAGCAAGGCACTGTTCAAGCTGGTGGTGGCTCCGTAATGGTGTGGGCTGTTTTTTCATGGCATGGACTTGGTCCTCTGGTGCGACTGGACCGAACATTGACTGGAAATGCTTATGTTCAGCTACTTGGAGACCAGTTGCAGCCATTCATGGACATCATGTACCCAAACAACGATGGGATTTTTATGGATGACAATGCGCCATGTCACCGGGCCACAACTGTTCGCGATTGGTTTGAAGAACATTCTGGACAATTCCAACGAATGATCTGGCTACCTAGATCGGCCGACATGAATCCCATCGAACATTTATGGGACATCATCGAGAGGTCTGTTCGTGCCCAAAATCCTGCACCATCAACGCTTTCACAATTATGGACGTCTATCGAGACAGCATGGCTCAATATTCCTGCAGAAGACTTCCAACGACTTGTTGAGTCCATGCCACGTCGAGTTGCTGCACTTCGCCGGGCGAAAGGAGGGCCGTCACGATGTTAAGAGGTATCCCATGACTTTTGTCGCTTCAGTGTATATGAAAGCATTAAAGTGATCTTTGCCAGATTATGTAAACTTATTGCATCCCATAATAAATTCCATAACATTCATATAGAAAGATGTTAAAGTGATCTTTGCTAGATTGTATGAAATTTTACATTCCATAATGAATTTCATATTATTTAAATATAATTTCAGATAAAGTAGTTGTGTGTTTTAAATGTCCTTTGTTATTAATATAAATCCATAGCGGCATTTTTTTTTATATTCGAAATATAACAAAAAATTCTTTAAAAATAATTTTCATTCATTTTTTTAAGTTTATTTGACGCCATCAATTGGTAGATATATGCAACTTAAATCTAAAAAAAAACTACATTTAATTATTTAAATTTAATTACTGAATTAATATTTGAAAAAAACCGTATTAACATCAAGTGTCCTCCACTACAAGTTCAAAAAAATGTATTTGAACTTGAGTGGATGAATAAAAAGTATTTTATGAACGATTGAAAATTTGAACAAGATATATATAGGGAGATTGTGAGCTAATAGTAGGAATTGAAAAATAATAACCTTGCGTTTCCCTAATAGAAGGAATTGAAAAAACAAGTTATTTGCCAGAAAAGAAGGTAAATAACTTCCATTTATCTCCTCCCAAACACTCTATCCTCAAGTGATTAATATCACGCTGTTCATTGAAGATAAAATAGAAAATACATGATTTGGCACAACGAAATGTGATACAGCTAATGATGAAGAAACACTTATGTAATGCTTACATCAAACAGAACGTGATTAAGGTTTTTATAATGATAGTATTACAGAAAATAATACACAAAAATATAACAAATAGCTAATGGGCCTTTTGATGGTGTAATTAATTTGTAAGATTTCTCCCAGACAGATCTGTTTCATTTACAGCATGTCTTTACAACCATCTTTCATCATACAAAACAATAAATTGTATGAAAACATAGAAAAATAACGCCGTCAATTGCGAAGAAATTATTCTAATGTCCATAAACTAATATTGATATGGCCATCAAATATAAGTTAAAACACATCAAATCTCAAATGTGAAAAAATAAAAAGAAATCCAAATAATAAATAAATGATTTCAATTTCTTAAGATGAAAAAAAAAAGTCAAATAATGTGTAAATAATGATATAAAACGCAATTTGTGATTCAAAATTTAAAAAGGACTATAAAGCCAATTTCCTGTTTTTTCCTTTTGCTGTTTATTTTTCATTAGGTGCCTAAGTTAAATAAGTAATTAAATATTAAGTAATTAGTATTTTTAGATATTGCAGGGACTGCACGATTATGTAGTCTTCTTCTTCATTGCCACAACAGCACCATAGTCGAATTCTGTTGACATAAAAAATTATTCTTATGACAAAAAAAATTATTATTATTCCTTCTTCTACTTCATTGGTGCAACATGCTTATGATTGGCCAAGGCCGTCTTCCTACTGGCAGATTTTGAGACAGGAGCTGTTATCTTTTTACGAAGTAGGGTTGTCAGCCATAGTCCAAACTCTCTACAGTCATATTAGGCCGGGACCTATAGTTTCAAGTGGATACTGAACTACTACAAATATTAATAGCACTTCAGGAAATCGAACCCCAAAACTATGGCACCGAGGACATAAATTATGCAGTCTTAATTACAGAAAATGTATTAATAATATTTGACGTTGAAAACTGAAATTCAAATATTAATCCAACGCCACTAAAAGTAAGCGCACATTAACACATTCTTACAATAAGACACATCTACCGAAACAAAAGAAAAAATATAAAAATTTAAATCAGGTTAGTAGCATTCAACACTTATTATATTATATTCATATTGGTAAAAATAATCACTAAAATATAAAAAATAGAGTCAATCAGACAGAAGATTAAATTTTTAATTTAAATTTTACTACTCTTGGCCATCATAGGATCCGATCCACTGAAGCAAATGAACTGTCTCATATGATGCAAATTTTAACTTCTCTTAAGCAGTAAAGGATTATTTTTGAGGAAAGGCGAAACTGAGAGGAAGATGTTGAACCGATGGAAAGATTAAAAGATTATGGAAAGTGAGACGTCCCCGAGGCAATTTCTCCTCCTACCATTCTATTATTCCCTCAGCAGATTCTAATAACATTGTATAAGGTATTCTTGAAAACCATGGAGCTTTCCTAAACTGCTGATTTCCTGAGAGATATGGAACGAATGCTGGCGATAATCTTTTTCTGGACAAAGTTTCAACGACAGATAGAAAATTGAGTTTGAGAAGCAGGAATAAATAATGAGTCCCCTGTTTGAAAAGATAAGTCTTTTCTTTTTTCAATTCCTTCTATTAACTCACAACTTCTATTATCTTGTTCAAATTTTCAATCGTTCATAAAATACTTTTTATTCATCCACTCAAGTTCAAAAACCTTTTTTTTTACCTTGAAGTGGATGACACTGGATGTTAATACAGTTTTTTCAAATATGAATTCAGTAATTAAATTTAATTCATTAATTTTAGTTTTTTTTAGATATAAGTTGCATATATCTACCAATAGATGGCGCCCGATAAACTTGAAAAAAGGAATGAAAAATTATTTATAAAGGACTTTCTGCAATAAGTGAAAAAGAAGTAGGAATTGACTTAATTTTTTTTTTTTTTTTTAATATTATTTTTTTTTTTGAATGCTTCGTTAATTGAAGGCTATTCTTAGAATTCTAATAGTCTCTTTAAAATCTCAGTTAATTAAGAGAACTCTCTACAAATACGAGACATCAACAGTACGAAATTTTTAGCTGAATTCAAGGTGCTTAATAAATACATAAAAAAGGTTATTTATAACATTTTATTTAATATCAACATATACATTCTGTATATATACATATCAAATAATTCATATGTTCTATATAACACATATTCTATACATTTTTAAATATAACTATCGTTTTATAATATATATATGTTCTTTAAACATAACCTACAATATTACTGCATTCATAAATTTGTAGGCAAAAACGTACAAAGTAATGTGTAAGCATCAGCAGTAAGGCCGCCTGCTGACAGTTTGCCAAGTTTTCTCCCATATGATACGCAAATAAGGACATGTAACATAGAAAGTCCTCTTAGGGGCGTATATCTTACCTTCTGTAACGTCTCGGGCCTACACTAGACATATAACGGCTTCAAGAAGAGGATCACTTTCGGATTCACGGGAATACATTTAGTTTACAAACATTATGTATAGAACTCTATTTAAACAAGCAATATAAAAAAATATTTTTTTAATCAAATCCTACTTTTTTTTCACTCTATTGCAGAAAGTTCTTTATAAGTAATTTTCATTAATTTTTTTAAGTTTATCTAGCGCTATCTATTGGTAGATATATGCAACTTAAATCTAAAAAAAACTAAAATTAATTAATTCAATTTAATTACTGAATTAATATTTGAAACAAACTGTAGTAGCTTCCAGTGTCATCCACTTCAGGTTCAAAAAAATATATATATTTGAACTTGAGTGTATGAATAAAAAGTATTTTATGAACGATTGAAAATTTGAACAAGATATATATAGGGAGAGTCTGAGCTATTAGAAGGAATTGAAAATGAAGAAAATTGAGAATAATTTGATTCGAGTCTCGAGAAGTTCTCTAGTCTACGACGAATCCACTTTACCAGGTCAGCGGCAGGCCTTATTTATCACACACAGTGATTCACGAAAATACAAGGGGCTCACTTTGAAAACAGGCGAAAACACCTGTTTATTCAGTCACTTCAAAGAAGAAAACAAAAACAACCCTTCTTGTCGACTCGTCGCTGAACACCTCTCTTTCTTTTCCAAAAGGCTCCCTTTAAAAAAACTCATCAAAGAGGGGAGGGTCAGTTTCCCTCATTTTTCATTGAACAGACACTTTTTCAGCCCATGGTCTATCATCAATCATGATGCAGCAACTCATGGTGTAGTCCATATTCCATCTGTAATTGTTTCGACCTCTGAGGGTCTCACAGACAATCGCTCATTTCATGTGGTCTCATTATCCATGACACTGAATATCTGCTGTCAGATTTGAGTGACGGGTTGTTATCATTAATATAAAACACTAATTACATATAATATAAGTATACACAACACTGCTTATCTGCTGTCATATTTGAGTGATAGGTTTTTATTATGCTATTGTTAAAAAATATACACTCAAGAGCCAAAACATTATGACCACGTGTCAATAACGAGTTGGTCCCCTTTTGGCGCGCAACACAGCTTCAACCCGCCTTGGCATGAATGAATACCACCACTTAATATCAGTTAAATACCACTTCCACCTGATCACGTGCCTTCCACGTCATCCAGGCGAGTTCATTGCAAAATATAGTTGTGGTCATATTGTTTTGGCTCTTGAGTGTACATTCCTCTCTCCTGGGAACGAAATGCTACAACTCCCTGTAGGAAAAATGCAACATTAGTCCTAAAATTACACAATTGATGTTCTGGAAATTTTATAAATTAGAAATTGAACGCATATCTATTACTGCAATTACACTTGAAATAAATTATATATCCAGTAAATTCTGCCTAAAATAGCACATGTTAAATTTTATCTGCGTATCAATGGAAGTACATAGCCTGTGCGTCATTGCTTAAGACATAAGTTTCGATTAGCATTCTAAATTTCCTTATTCTGGCTCCAATAAATTGAAGGAAATGCATTGTCATTAAATTTTAACTTTCCCTCAGCATAAAAGGGAAACACAATTAGGTTTGTTTCCGAGAAAAGACACACCTCAGGGAGAAGAGGATTAGAAGTCCTTGATTTGAAAGATTTCAGAAAGCGGCAGACCTCAGAGATTCGTTCGATGATTCCTCATCCTATAACTCCATTATTCTTCGTCGGCGGATTCCCTCATGTTCGAATGTTAAAATACATCCTTGCCAATATTAGGCTTCTCGACTACTGATTTAATAAGAGTTACGAGCCAAGTATTCAGATAATCTTTTTATGGTTATATTTTCGACTATAGAAGTGAAATGCTTGATTTAAAATACTTGAGAGATAACTAAGTCATCTTTTTCAAAAAAAAAGATTTTTATTACTTTTTACGAGAATTTCTAACCACTCGAAAATATTTCTTAACTATCAACTAAGGACTATGAAATGGCAGATCTAGTTAGATATAAGTTAAGAATTATTAAATATTTGCAGATAAATAAAGATATAGAGAAATAGTTTGATGTTTCCTAACTTAAAACTAGGACACAAAATAAAGAATGGTTATAATACTAAATTTAATAAATAAATTTATAATATTGGTAAGAATATGCAAATTGTAAAGTCTCTGCTTATATTATACTTATTACGGCTTCTTGAATAGGGTCACTTTGAGATTCATATGAACACTTTAACTTTTACTTACAACCACTATATATACATATATACCAATACATAATTATGGGTTATTATACAAAGAAATTAAAAATAAATTTGATCATAAGTGCACGATTAATTTACAAGTACAGTTTACTTCAAGGCTCGGAGATTTTTCAGATTTTTCAAGTATACATCGAATCTAATTGCCTGGTCTGCGGCAGACTGTAATTATCAGACGGCTTGATACACGAGATCACAAGGGGTTTACTTTAAGAAACCGGCCTATTTAATTACTTCGGAGAAAAAAAAGAAAAACAGCACTTATGGTCGACTTTCTTTACTTTTTACCTTCTTCACTATTAATCTCCTTTTAAGAAAATTCGTCAAGAGATGAGTCAGCTTCCGTCACTTCTCATTGGAGTAGACATTTCTACTCTTATGGTCGATCACCCATCACTATGAAACAACTCATGATATTGTTCATATGTAATCTGTAGTTGTTTCGTCTTGTGTTGGTCGCACATGCATTCGCTACTTTTCTGAGTCTCATTATACATGACACTGAATATCTGCTATCAGATTTGTGCGATATGTGGTTCTCATTAGTACAAAACAGTAATTGCTTGTAATATAACTATCCACAACACTGCTTATCTGTTGTCGAATTTGAGTGATGGTTTGTTATTATGTAATGGTCAAAGAATATGCATTAATTTATCCTGAGAATAAAATGCCAAAATTCTTCACGTGAGAAAAAAAATGCTACACTATTTTTTGGGCTTTGAACACTATTTCTACACTATTTTTTGTTTTTGAGTTTTAAAATTAACATTTATTTATTTCAAAATAATATTTAAAAAAAAATTATTTGATTGAATAATAGTATTTTTTTAGAAAATTAGATAATTCATTTTAATGCTCATTGATCGTACATTCTTTTCTAGGTCAGGTTCATGCAGTGACGTTTATGCATTAATAGTAGAACAATAAATTCATAAACGTCACTGCATGAATTTTATCATACATTATAATTTATATAATTAATAATGTGCATAAAAAAAGTTCAAGATTTTATGTTGTTTTTATAAAAAATAAAGTCACGAATAGATTTATAATTTTAAGCAGAGTAAAGCAACAAAATTAAGAACCCTGTAATAGTAAATCTAAAACAAGCAAATTTGCACATAAAGTGTGCTACTGTTATATTTTTCTGTTATTTTGCAACAGAATTCTAAATGATGTTATTAAAGTCCTATTGTCACTTAATCAACAGCTTTAATTTCTTTTTTATTGATTTACTTTCTTCGTCTAATGAATTCAACTCATGAAAATGAATCCTTTTAGTCTCCCTTTATGAATAGATCAACTGATAGAAAACTTTATGCAAAATGCATGATGCAGCTTTAATTAGTTCTGTGACGTAACTGCTTTTGATGTCGTTGCCATGGCAGCATATTTCTAATGTCAGAAAATTATTGCCATAACGTAAAGAAAGGAATAATTAAAAAAAAAATTATGTATGAAAAACTTTAGTGGTTTGGATAAAATGCTTTTTTTTTAAAAGGTTTTTTTTTTTTTCGTTAAACATATATCTAATATAAAGAAGATCGAAAAAAACAAATTTTTCCAATTAAAAAAATAACTTTGATATTTAATATAATAAATATCAAAAGGATTTATGCATTTAAGAAATGTCTTGTTAAATTTCTTTCTTTTTGTATCAATGAATATATAAATATAATCTAGGAGAATATATAATGAATGAAAAAAATCGATTTAAATAACTGATCAAATGTCATTGTACCTATCCAAGAGAGAAAGTTTAGTATTTTATTTTATAATACATGATAAAAATAATTTATGTTCAATGAAAAACTACGAATCTGATTGAACAAAGGCAATTTATGTATCTAAATTACGTTCTATACTTATTGTGTCATAAAGCAATCAGAATGTATAGATACTGTTCTAATAATGAAACATTTGCATTTTTGGCATCTTCTTACTCATGTCATAAATATGCTTAGACATTCTTTAATTCAATATTTTCTTCCCTAATTAAGATAATAATTTTAACTATACAATTGTTTTCTAATATAAAAAGTTGAATTGCAAAATAATAATAATAATAATAATAATAAATAAAAAAAAACAATAAAATATTTTCTGTTCAATGTAAATAATATAATATGAAAAACTAATATTCCAATCATAAAAAGGCATTACTTTTCTGTAATAATAACATATAAAGTCTTTAAATATAGTTCTAAATTAAAAATTAAAAAAATAGGTTCAGTAGGTATTTGTTTAATGTCATTTAACAAATCTAATTATTACAGACATACTATTTCTTTCATTTTTGTTCCATTTTGATATTGCTTCCGTCACTTTTGCCACTGTTAATTCAGATGTACAATTTGCCATTGTGCATACATCAATTTTATCAAATTTAATTATGCTACAATCTTTTCTGCTTAACAAACTTACATAACATTGGAACAGGGTAATTAAATAAGTGAATTTTAACAACTTAATTTATAATGACAATGAATGAATAAACAAATGAATATTTTACTTCACCTTTAGATAACAAAACATGTATTATACACTTCATTATATCCCTAATAGAATTTATTTGTTAAGTGAAATTGGAAATACACAATCAAAATGATTTATTTTGAATTTTATTGAAAAGTTTTCAGTGTTATCAGCTTTCTAATTAAAATTTTATGATGATAAGATTCCAATTAATAAAAACACGCTCTTAATTTTCAGTATGCTCGACTCGTTGCTCAGTGTCAACGTGTGCCGCTGGTGAGCATTAGGTTCAATCAGCTGGCGGCTTTGTTGTAGATAAAGAACAAAAATGGAGAGACTCAAAAAATGGACAAAGAAAAAAAATGGAGAGAGGAAAAAGGGGCAAAGAAAAAAAATGGAGAGACACAAAAAGTGGGCAAAGAAAAAAAAAATGAAGAGACTCAAAAAAAATTGGCAAAGAAAAAAAAATGGGAAGACTCAAAAAAATGGGCAAAGAAAAAAATGAAGAGACTCAAAAAATTGGCAAAGAAAAAAAAATGGGAAAACTAAAAAAAAATAGACAAAGAAAAAAATGGAGAGACTCAAAAAATAAGCAAAGAAAAAAATGAAGAGACGCAAAAAATTGGCAAAGAAAAAAAAAAAAAAAATGTTGAGACTCAAAAAATGGGCAAAGGAAAAAAATGGGGAGATAAAAAAAAAAAATGGGCAAAGGAAAAAAATGGAGAGACTCAAAAAAAATGGGCAAAGGAAAAAAATGGGGAGACTCAAAAAAAATGGGCAAAGGAAAAAAAATGGAGAGAGAGGAAAAAGGGCAAAGAAAAAAAAAAAAAATGGAGAGACACAAAAAGTGGGCAAAGAAAAAAAAAATGAAGAGAGTCAAAAATTGGCAAAGAAAAAAAATGGGAAGACTCAAAAAATGAGCAAAGAAAAAAAAAAAAAATGGGAAAACTCAAAAAATAGATAAAGAAAAAAAATGGAGAGACTCAAAAAATGAGCAAAGAAAAAAATGAAGAAACGCAAAAAATTGGCAAAGAAAAAAAAAATGTTGAGACTCAAAAAATGGGCAAAGGAAAAAAATGGGGAGATAAAAAAAAATGGTCAAAGGAAAAAAAAAAATGGGGAGATAAAAAATGGAGAGACTCAAAAAATGAGCAAAGAAAAAAATGAAGAGACGCAAAAAATTGACAAAGAAAAAAAAAATGTTGAGACTCAAAAAATGGGCAAAGGAAAATAATGGGGAGATAAAAAAAAATGGGCAACGGAAAAAAATGGGGAGACTCAAAAAATGGGCAAAGGAAAAAAAATGGGGAGACTCGCTGGCATTCGAGATGTTCAGCATCTTGCCTTGTAAGTCGGACTACCTGGTAGGAGTTTTCTGGGTTTCCTCCCATATGATACGCAAATGAGGGGTAGTTATGTTATTTTTAAAAGTCCTCCCGGAAGGCACTGGCCTCCTTCTTCAGGGACAAGGAGCCTTCTACCTACTGGTACTCTATCACAACAGAATCTGCCCCCTTTCATTCCTTCCACGAGTAGATTACTCATGGGATGCTCGTCGTGGTACTGTAGGACATTGAGGTTTAGATGCGACTACACATTTTTAATAGCAAGATTTAATTCATTTTTAAGCAACAAAATTGAAAATATAAAAGGTTTTTTCTTTATTTATTTACAGAGTTTCTAAAATGGAAAATTCAATGGAGGAAAACTAAAATGTGAGTGAAAAGCCAAAAATCACAAACCTACTAAAAATACCTTTTTTCAGTTGATTTAATTATAAAACTAGCATTGCTTCGTTATTTTTATTATTTTTTTAAAAAAGTTTATTCTTCATGAAAGATATAAATGTTAAAAAAAAATAGCTTAAACTCTAAAGAAATTCCAAAAAGTTATTCGTTTTTGGCTTCCCTTCAGTGTACAAAATAGAACAAAATAATAACAGATTTAATGAGCTATTTTTATCTAGCATTCGACTTGGGACCATCTTTTTGTGTGTATGGCGCTGAAACCCGAGATAAAACTCTTAAATGACAAAGACTAAAACTCTTTAAATGGATAAAATAACCTGAACACGTGGTAAGAAATGAATTGTTAGATTATTTGATATTTTTTGATTCTATTGAAGCTAAAATAATTAAAAAGAAGGGTCTAAAATCTTTGAAGCGAAATTGAAAACTTTAAAAATGATTCTCATTAAATTGATTGCTAATGCAGAAATTTTTTTTTCTTTCTAACGCAGCTGGTGAACACTTAGACAGCTGGGTCTTGGATGCCTTAAGGCAAGCGCTGCACAGACGTTACTCAATTTGCATTACCCAGGGGACGCGCTTGAAGATAAGCCACGGACGCGGAGTAACAATGCCCCCGCAACGATCCTATTAGACCGGGACCTACAGTTTAAAATGGATTCCGAACCACTACAAACACCCATGGTACCGCCGGGACTCGAACCCGAAACCTGCGGTACCGAGCGCCAGAGCGCTAGCCACTCGGCCATTTAGGCCCTCTAATGCAGAAAAAAATTTAAAAATGGAAGAATTTTATGTGGTTGTATTTGAATTGGAATATGAGAGCTAAATGAAAAATCTAACAATCTGAAATAATTAAATACAGAAATTGAAAAATTACTTAAAGTGGATGACATAAAAGGTATGGTATTTGCTAATCAATATTATGGCAAAACAATTTCCAACAAATTCCGTTTAAGGAAATTGAAGAATTGAAATATACCCTGTGCAATGCATAAAATTAAAAGTACCCAAATTAACAATTTGAAAGTTTCAGTGTGATTTCAGCATTCAGTTGAAATTCTTTAACGAAAAATTCGATTCATGATTCCTTGTTTAACTAAAATAGAAAAATGGTCGTATTTAAAATCCTTAACGTGTTCAAACCTGTTGAAAGATAGATGTCGAAAATAGGTGAAATAAAGTTTAAAGATGCAATAAATTGTTACACGAATTTGTTGAAGTTGAGTTAGGGACCGCATAAAAATATTCTGAACTTCATAAGAAGCTTTAAAATATATTGCCTGTAACAGAATTAAAAAAAAATATTTTATAAAGTAAATAGCCCCGCATAAAAATCCCCCATAGCAAATATGCCAATCAAAACCAGCTAGAAATTGGTTTTCTAAACAAGGGGTAATTGAATTGACGCAGTGGAACATTTTAAAATTCTTCTTTCTTTCAGCCAACGCCTGCCTGCGGTCTCTCGAGCATTCCACACCGTATCGTCCAGTAAAGATTTGCTATCCCCTCGTAGTTTCTGTCATGGTCGACATCGTTAAGTGCCCTGCAAGATGGGAGGGGGCCTACAGTGCCGTTAGAGTCGGAGAAAAGTGTGTAGGTTGGTGAGTCAGGGACCCCAATGCGGTTAAAATGCTGTTGTAGGTAGTCGTGCCATGTAGCCATTTGGAAGGAAGCAACAGCGACTCCCCAAGGAAAGTCCTTCGGTATGTTGAGGTGCTCCCACCTTTTTCACTGGCGACCTGCTTTCTTGCATTGTTGACGTAATGGGTCACAGTTCTATTAATGGCGCTGAAGATAAGGGGGCGACCTGGCCGGTTCATATTGCATCCTTGTTTGGCTAGATCATCTGCCTTTTCCTTTCCCTGTACAACGTAGTGGTCTGGGATCCATTGCAGGGCGATCTCACTTATTTTAACGTTTAAACAAGCAATTAAAATATTTTTAATTGTTTTATTTGTTTATATATGTATCAAGGGCCTGATGGCTGAGAGTCTAGCGCTCTGGCGCTCGGTACCACAGGCTTCGGGTTCGAATCCCGGTGGTGCCCTGAATGTTTATAGTGGTCCAGAATACACTTTAAACCGCATGTCCCGATCTCCTTTGACCATAGAGCGTCACAGAGCCCAATCAGAATTCTCACCCACATCATTTCCAAACTGTAAAGGGACAACTCCCTCTAACCACAGTGATGTGGTGTGGTGGGGTGTAATAGTATGTAAATTCCAAAATGTGCATTTAAAACTATCCATCGCAGTAAAGTACGCGGAATTTCCAATCAAGAATTGCTCAAAATCACTTTCGTCGCTTGAAGACGCTATCTCGCAGTAATACAGAGATGACACTTTTTTGTGGTACAGTATAGTCGGTGATGAATTTTCAGGACTACGGTTTAATTGTTAGCCTCTTGTATATGATAGATCGAAGCTCATTCTGGAATTTTAAAGCCCTTTCAGAATTGGTATCGGTCGCCAGAAAATGGCTTTCGGGGGATAATAAATTCACTTTTTATTCCGCTTAAAATTAATTCTGTCTTAACGGTCAAGAGGAATGTAGATTAATCAGGGAGCGGTTATCAACTAATGGATGGTACAGTATGTGAAAGCAATAAAATTCATGGTAACTGATGATATAATATCGGGTGGACCAACTGTTGGATTCTTTTTAATTTGCATGCCATTAAGAAAGCTATCTGATGTTTATTTTTACAAATTACATTTTTTAATTAATTTTTATATATAATATCCATTTTAAAGAATTTTTTATACATTTTTTCTCGCACAAAACAGGTTTGAGTATAGTTTTTATAGTCGTTAAATTTCGAGCTTGTTAGATATTGAAATAATGTTTACTGATTGCGGAAGTTATATAATAATAATAAAAAATAAAAAAATAAAAAATAAATAAATAGAACAGAGTATTATAAGTTTAAATTTAAATTCCGGAAAAAAAAGGTCAGCGATCATTCAAACTTTTGATGCTGAAGTCCCTTTCAACGATGTAAGATTATTCAATTAACCAACCCCCAAGAACAACCTATATAAAGAGCTTTTGGAGAGAAATTCTCAGAGGTCAAAACAGTATTTAAAATCTTTCTGACTGGCCTAAGATGAAGGCAGTTGCGGATTTTCGTTTCGTTACTGGCCACGATTGCCTTGCTAGACATTGCTTTTGAGTACTTGAAAAAATATACTGGAAGATCCTTGCTGCAGGCTTTGTAACCTCCGGAAACTCAAGGACTGTGCTCACCTTCAACGCTGTCCTGCGCTGTCTGTCTCATGTCTGGGGACGCGATATTGGGAGGCTAGGGACAGAATGAATCCATAGACTTTTCTTGCCATTTACTATTTTATATTGTTTTATTTTGTTCTGCGTGGTTCCAGTAGTGTGTTTTGTATCCAGCCAATGAAAATAAAAAATAAATAATTTTATTTTTTAATGTAACATGTGTGGTGGTTCAATATAAAGCATATGACGCGATTTAATTTCGTGAGGCTACTTTAATGTTAAATAATTCAAAAACTGTTAAAAAATAAACATTTAATCCTAGTATGTTGTCAGTTAGGAATAAAAATGCTCATTACAATGCATCTGTCATTTCTGTAAACAGAAGGGTAAATAAACTTTGATACTCTTTGATACTCTGGGTAAATAAACTTTGTTTATTTTCTAAATATAATGATTGATTATATGAATATTATAAATATTCCGTTGATCAAAATTGACAAAAAAGAGAGAAGGCAAATGTTGATAATGTTTTCTTACCTGCAGATTAAACCTGCAACGGTATGAAATTTTGAACAGTAAAAGCAATAATTTAACTTATTGTTTTCCTCAGTTCTGAGGAACAAATGAAAATAAAAACCGAAGAGACCCAAAATAACACTATTCTGTGTATTCATGTGTATCGCAGAAACATGTTTCGAAACTAAAACAGTGTATTTTTGTGCAAAAATGCTTACTTTCAAAATAAATTAAAATTAGTAAAACACAATTAGTATTAGTTAAATGAATCTGCAAGTGAAAGAAGTTTCATTAAAAAGAATTAGCCCATGGATTAACACTACATATCAACTACGACTCGAAAAGAGCTCTTTAACAATTTATTTAGAGTTTGAAATATACAATCTATGAATAATAATTAAAAATAACACCTTCTCTGATATCATGGTAAAAATTTTATTACAGATTTAATATTTAATATCGTCCTTCAAGGTTACACCCATAATTAAAATATTCGATAGTGTACGAGGAAGCCAGACTTACTGATTCGAATAATAACGTTTGAAAAATAAATATTTTATTTGAAGCTGAATATCTCTGGTGCATATAAATTGGGAATGTAATTAAAATTGATGGAATTTTATCCTTTTCTCTTTCAAACTTTAATTTCATTAAACATTCAAAATAAAAATGAAACATTTTTTAAAGCTTATTTAAACATTATTAATATTTTTAAAGACACTCTGAAATTCAATAATGTTAGATATGAAACAAAGTTTTTGTGCAACGAAAACAAATCGGAGCTAAAAGATCATTTTGATGTAGCTGAATAACGATTCAGAAAATAACTTAAAAGAAAATATTTACTATAATGAATATGATAACCAATTAAAAAAAAAAACCAATAAAGTAATCATTGAAAAATGTAAACTAATTGAAAACAAAAGTAAGTGTTATTATATGACCTTCAGATGCAATATAAGGGAGAATAGATTAACGAAAAAAATTTAGGATATTTAACAACTTCTCATTAAAAAGTAAAGTTGCTTTATCCCTAACTGGCGGATATCTAGATCAAATATAAATATTAAAGAGAATTCTGAAAATACATTTTTACAAGAATACATTTGACGTATGTGAACTACATATGAATTGAAGTAAGTAAAGCTGTGTACTTGAAATTGAAGACATAATTTAATTTCACCATCTCAAAGAAGATACTCCAATGGAACTGAAAATATTGATGATAAAGTATCGCGTGGCTTTAAGGCATTTGCTCTTATAGCAAATCAATTTTGGTTCCATGGTTTAGTGTGGCTGCAGGAACGTAACATACCAACATCTCAGTTTGATTCAGAAATGAATATAAAAATAGAAATAATACAAGAATAACTTCAAACAGTAGCTTGTTTTGTTGCTAGTGATGAATCTTGATTGAATTTCAATGTTTTTTCATTGAACGAAATTGAAACGTGCATCTTCGTGATGTCTAATTTATTTTAATGATGCCAAATCAGCTTCTTTAAAAAAACTATTTTATCTATTGGAGAACTTGATAATACAAGTTATTCGAATTTAGAACTTATACAGCAATCGGAATTAAAAGAAGAATTTAAACTTTTAAAGTTAAGAATTGTAATGGATTGATTTTCAATAAAGTCATAGGTTACAGTTAAGAAAGAAATTAAAATCTTAATAGTAAAATTTTGTCATTGAACCCATTTCTTGACGAAGCAGAAATCCTGAGAGTTAGCAGAAGACTTGGAAAGTAAAACATTTCAGAAAAGCCGAAACATCTAATTATTCCTTCAAAGAAATACTATGAAATTATTAATAAAAATTTCTATTTTGTGAATTTTTATGGTTAAGTAGCATTATCAAAATCAACATTCAGTCAAAAGCAACACTCAGCGAAAACTCGAAATTACCTTAATGGAAAAATGTATTCAGTGAACTTTCAACCGTCCTGGAGCTTCACTTTTCAACCATTACTACCTCAATTTAATTACATCAAGGAGGTAGGCTTATGTGAAAAGAACGATCGTTCACTTGGAGAGAATTACTGGAATATAAATTCTATTGCATGAAGAGTTCTGCATGTTGGTGTCTCAAATTGAAACATGTTTAAATTGAAGGGCACTTTTGTACATCTCTAATTATCCTGAGGATTTAAATCCTCTTACACGTAGACATTTTATAACTAGGAATGCTTTAAATTCAATTTTAGAACCTGATTTAATTTCGGACTAAATAACTCCTATTGAAAAATGGAAACTGAGTCCACAGATTTCTAAAACTTTTGGAAATATGGGAATAGATTATTTCTCATGCCTGAAAAGAGGGACCGAGTGGTTGAGACATATTTCAACTTTATAAGTAACAATACCTTAGTTTTAATAAAAAGACTATAACTTATTCTACTAAATTCGCAACTCGGTCGAATAGCTACACTACATCATGGCCCAGATGGTAAATGGCATGTTGTTAAATTCCAAATTTTATCAGGAGAACTGAAACGTCTTATCCATAAAATCTCACTTTTGTTTTACTAGATATTAAAGATAAATCTATTTCTTCTTATTTATTTCAAACTTTGTATATTTTATTTGTAGTAGTATTTTAAGTATTGCGTTTTTAAAGCAATTTTATCAGATTTACGAATTTTTAATTTTTACTTTTAAGTACTTTAAATAAGTAGAAAGTTGCAAATTTATAAATAGACTTAGAATATTATTTCTCATGTTTTGAATTTATTATTTCTTAACATTTGAATTGAATATACATTTTATGTGCATAGTTTTCAATCACGGTTACAAACAACTAATATAAAAAAAAAAAAATTAAAGTCAATTCCTACTTTTTTTCCACTATATTGCAGAAAGTCCTTTATAAATAATGTTCATTCATTTTCTTAAGTTTATCTGGCGCCATCTATTGGTAGATATATGCAACTTAAATCTAAAAAAACGTAAAATTAATTAATTAAATTTAATTACTGAATTAATATTTGAAAAAACTGCATTAGCATCAAGTGTCATCCAGTACAAGTTCAAAAAAAAATGCATTCGAACTTGAGTGGATGAATAAAAAGTGTTTTATGACACGATTGAAAATTTGAACAAGATATATATAGGGAGAGTGTGAGCTAATAGATTGAATTGAAAAAGAAGCCCTAATTCTTTCGAGCCACAGAAAATACACTGCAAAACGACATTATGTTCTCTTACAAATGCTACAAGATGAATTATCTAATCATTCATTAAGATAGCAGTCACTAGCAATCATGATCTTGCACAGCATTAATTTGCATCCAATATCTTGCATTATATTCATTAACATCCGCGATCTTGCATAGCATTCATTAACATCTATTATCTTGCATTCATTAACATCTATTATCTTGCATTCATTAACATCTATGATCTTACATTTATTAATATCCATGATCTTGCATTATATTCATTAACATCTATGATCTTGCATAGCATTCATTAGCATACAAGATCATTCATGAAGATCCATGATTTTGACAGCATTCATTAGCATCTGTGATCTTGTATAGCATTCAATAGCATACAAGATCTTGCATTGCGTTCATTAACATCAACGATCTTGCATAGCATTCATTAACATCTATGATCTTGCATTCATTAACATCTATTATCTTACATTTATTAATATCCATGATTTGCATTATATTCATTAACATATATGATCTTGCACAGCATTCATTAACATCTATGATCTTGCATACATTAACATCTATTATCTTGCATTCATTAACATCTATGATCTTACATTTATTAATATCCATGATCTTGTATTATATTCATTAACATCTATGATCTTGCACAGCATTCATTAGCATACAAGATCATGCATTGCATTCATTGGCATCCATGGTTTTGATAGCTTTCATTAACATCCACGATCTTCTATTATATTCATTAACATCCATGATCTTGCATAGCATTCCTCAATAGGTATTAATTTTTGCTCAATAAAACTTTTTTTATAATTTAAGATATTAAGAGAAGTTTCTTTTTTTTTCTACTATTTTCCTGTAAACGGAAGTTTCCTTATAGTGAATTATAAAAGACTTAAAAGACGTAAGAAATTTCACCATATAGAGTAACATTTCTTATCAGTTCACATCACATGTTTGCTATTTTTAGTCAGTTAGAAGGCTACTAAAAGATTCAACAGTATCTTTCATGCCCCAGAAAGTAGACTGGGAGAAGAGAACTTACAAATGTGTAATGTCTCGGCCTATATTTGACTTATAACGAGAAGAGGGCTACTTTTAGGATTATGGGATCACTTTAATTTTTATTATAAGCACTATATATATATATACAGAATCCTGGATGATTATAATTATTAACAAAAAAAGAAATTTTAAGATTTAAATTTGATTCACAAATGCACGATTAGATCACAAGTGCAGATAACTCCAAATATCGGAGATTTTCAGAGTTCTCGAGCCTACGTCGAATCTAATTGCTTGGTCTGCGGCAGACCTTAATTATCACATGGCGGGATTCACGAAACCACAAGGGGTTCACTTTGAAAACATGCGGAAACTCCTGCCTATTCAGTCACTTTAGAGAAAAAAAAGGAAAACAGCACTTCTGGTCGAATCGTCGCAGAACTCTTTCACTCTTTTTCACCAAACACCTCCTTTTAAAAAAATTCCGTCGAGAGGGGCATCAGCTTCCCTCACTACTCATTTGAGTAGACATTTCTCAGCTCATGGTCTATCACTAGTCATGATGCAACAACTCATGGTGTAATCCATATTCAATATGTCATTACTTCTACTTGTGAAGGTAATTATTTCGTAATTTTCTGTAATTATTTCGACCTGGGAAGTATTTTGACCCATAATCCTGAAACTGGTCCTCTTCTTGAAGCCATTATAGGTCTAATATAGGTCGAGACGATACACGTTTGTAAGAAAACAAGATGTCTTCTTTCATTCTACTTTCTGTGGCAGGAAAAGTGTTGCTGCCTCTTGACGCACAGACATTCGCTAATTTTATGAGTGCCATTATACATGATACCGAATATCTGCTATCAAATTTGAGTGACAGATTGTTCTCATTAGTACAAAACACAAATTTCATGCAATATAACTACCCACACTATTGCTAGTCTGCTTTCAAATTTGAGTGACTTGTTGTTATTAAAATACTTATCAAATAACCTACATTCCTCTCTCCTGGAAATGAAATGCCAAAATTCCATACATGAGAAATAAACAAGTTTAACAATATGGATGATCTTTTCAAGCATTGATTAACATTCATTGAGGTAACATTCATTATCTTTTATTTATCAAGAATTATTCATTTTTTCTTAACAGTACTTTTATTTTAAATACTTAAAAGCATTTTTTTTCTATCGCTTATGCGAAAATTAAATTATCAGCGAATTAATTGTAGTGAAATGAATTTTAATAAATTAATTCTAGTAAACATGAAATGTAGTTCACCATATTAAGTGAGCAATTGTTTCAATAAATAACAAATCGCTATTTTTAGTCACATGGAAGACCAACAAAAAAGAAACAATAGAGTCTTCACGCCGCAAATAGAATTCTGCCAAAAAGGCATTCTATTCACTTGCAAATGCAGCAAGATGGATTATCTATTTTTGGATGGCATTCGATTCCAAATAGAAGAAGGCGTCTTGTTCTAAGCAGAAGAAAAATATTTCTTCAACAGGGGTATGGATAACTGCGTGTATGTTGTGAGGATAGAAAAAAGGCGGGAAATAAAATAAAGAAGGATGGAATAAGAACACGAGAGGAACTTCTTCAGGCCTGAGGGTGCATTCGAACATCTCATCTCCGGTTGCCAGAAGAAATTCGAATGGAACAGGACGATAATGAGATCACCAGACAGCAAGGCCTGAAGCAAAATGTAGAACAGAAATGCGCAAGAACAGTTTTTTTTGTTGTGAATCGAAGATGATAGATAATTTGGAACATCGTAAAAAAATAAATGGCGTTGCAAAGGACTTTTTTATTTTGTTTGTTTTTGGAAAAGTTTTATCTTTCAACAATTTTTCCAAATAATGCTTATTTACTACTGTTTTTAATTCTCAGTGCTTTATTTAAACTCGTGCTGGTTTATTATTGATAGTCAAGTATTGGATTGCTTTGGTTATTTTATTTTCTAGATACTTGTAAAAAAAAGGAATATGAAAATTAAAAGAATCGAATTTGACAGAAACGTGAGTTAATTGTCGCAATTTTAATTCTATGATTTTCTCTCTTATGTTCATACAAAACTTAATGATGATAGTTACCTTAATATTTTTAAACATTATTTTGTATGATTTATTCAGCAAAAATTTAGAAAATATGTATAGAAAAATGCGATTTTAAATGGAAAAGGCACTTTATATTTATTTATTTATTTTGAGTACTAATTTGATTTTAGTACCATACATTTTTAAATGTACACAATTAATTATACTTGAATACATTTTTAAAAATGTTCTACCATCATCATAAATTTTTAATTGCTAAATTAAACTTTTGTTGAATTTATTGATTTCTTTTGTGCCCCTAGATAAAAGATTAAATATAATTAAATATTGGTTTATTCTATAATAATTTTATCTTCATAAAAGTTATACATGTACAGTTTATTCATTTATTTACTTTTAATATATTTTTAATTCCTCAATTAGCAATAGCAAATTTTGTTAATATAAAAGTTTCGTTAATAATAGTTAGTTAAGTAAAAATGAGTATATAAATAAATATAAAAGAATTATTCACTTTTTAACAAAACTTTTGTTTTAAATACTTAAAAGCATTTTTTTTTATGGCTTATGCGAAAATTAAATTATCAGAGAATGAATTGTAGTGAAATGAATTTAAATAAATTAATTCTAGTAAACATAAAATGTAGTTCACCGTATTAAGGGCGCAATTGTTTTCAACAAATAATATGTCACTATTTTTAGTCGCATGGAAGACTAGCATAAAAGAAACAACAGAGTCTTCGCGCCACAAATAGAATATTCTGCCAAAAAGGCATCCTATTCACTTGCAAATGCAGCAAGATGGATTATCTATTTTTGGATGGCATTCGATTCCGAATAGAAGAAGACGTCTTCTTCCAGCTGGAAGAAAAATATTTCTTCAACAGTGGTATGCATAACTGCGTGTGTGTTGTGAAGACAGAAAAAAGGCGGGAGATAAAATAAAGAAGGATAGAATAAGAACACGAGAGGAACTTCTTTAGGCCTGAGGGTGCATTCGAACATCTCATCTCCGGTTGCCAGAAGAAATTCGTATGGAACAGGAAGATAATGAGATCACGGGACAACAAGGCCTGGAGCAATTGTGGAACAGACATGCGCAAGAACATTTTTTTTATTCTGAATCGAAGATGATAGATAATTTGGAACGCCGTAAAAAATAAATTACATTGCAGAGGACTTTTTTTTTTGGAAGAAGTTTTATCTTTCAACAATTTTTCCAAAGGATGCTTATTTACTTGTGTTTTTAATTCTCAGTACTTTATTTAAACTCGGGCCGATTTAGTATTGATAGACAAATAATGGGCTGGTTTTTTTATTTTATTTTCTAGATATTTGTTGAAAAATGGAACATGAAATTAAAAGAATTGATTTTGACAGAATTCCGAGTTAATTATAGCAATTTTAACTTGATATTATTTTTTAAATTCATAGAAAATTTATTTAACATTTTAAATATTATTTTGTATAACTTATTTTGTAAATTGTAATCTGACATTCCCTCACTTCTCACTGGAATAGACATTTCTCAGCTCTTAGTCTATCGCCAAACACAATTTAACAAATCATGGTGTAGTTCAGATTCCATCTGAAATTATTTCGACCTGTGAAGGTCGCACAGACATTCGCTAATTTCCTGAGTCTCATTATACATGATACCGAATATCTGGTACCAGATTTGAGTGTCAGGTTGTTCTCCTTATTACAAAATAGTAACTCCCAAGAATACTATCTGTCTGCTGTCAAATTCGATTGATGGGTTGTTTATATATACTTTTCAAATCACATACATTCCTCTCTCCTGGGAATAAAATGACAAAACTCTTCCTCTGAGAAAAAAATGCTACAAAAGCAACAATGTAAATGATCTCTTCTTGTATTTATTACCATTCCTTGAGACAACATTCATTATATTTCATTTATCAAGAATAATTTACTTTTACTTAACAGTACTTTTGTTTTAAATACTTAAAAGTATTTTTTTGCTACAGCTTATGCGAAAATTAAATTATCTGAAAATGAACTGTTGTGAAATGAATTTAAATAAATAAATTCTAGCAAACATAAAATGTAGTTCCCCATATTAAGGGCGCAATTGTTTTCAACAAATAATATGTCCCTATTTTTAGTCACACGGTAGGAAAAAGAAACAACAGAGTCTTCGCGCGGCAAACAGAATTCTGCCAAAAAGGCATATCATTCACTTGCAAATGCAGCAAGATGGATTATCTATTTTTGGAGGGCATTCGATTCCGAATAGAAGAAGGCGCCTTCTTCCAGCTGCAAGAAAAATATTTCTTCAACAGTGGTATGGATAACTGCATGTGTGTGGTGAGGATCGAAAAAAGGCGGGAAATAAAATAAAGAAGGATGAAATATGAACATGAGAGGAGCTTTTTCAGGCCTGAGGGTGCATTCGAATATCTCATCTCCGGTTGCCAGAAGAAATTCGTATGGAACAGGACGATAATGAGATCACGAGACAACAAGGCCTGAAGCAAATGTGGAACAGACATGCGCAAGAACAGTTTTTTGTTTCGAATCGAAGATGATAGATAATTTCGAACATCGTAAAAAATAAATGGCGTTGCAGAGGACTTTTTTATTTTGTTTGTTTTTGGAAAAGTTTTATCTTTCAACAGTTTTTCCAAATAATGCTTATTTACTACTGTTTTTAATTCTCAGTGCTTTATTTAAACTCGTGCTGGTTTATTATTGATAGTCAAGTATTGGATTGCTTTGGTTATTTTATTTTCTAGATATTTGTTCAAAAGAGAAATTTGAAAAATAAAAAAATCGAATTTCACAGAAACCTGAGTTAATTATCGCAACTTTAATTCTATGATTTTCTGTCTTAAGTTCATACAAAACTTAATAATCATTAGTTACTTTAATATTTTTAATCATTATTTTGCATGATTTATTCTGCAATAATTTAGGAAATATGTATAGAAAAATATGATTTTAAATGGAAAATGCATTTTATATTTATTTATTTATTCTGAGTACTAATTTGATTTTAGTACCACACATTTTTAAATGTACACAATTAATTCTATTTGAATACATTTTTAAAACTTTTCTATCATCATCATAAATTTTTAACTGCTATGCTTTTTTTGTTTAAAAAATGTAATGCATGCTTTGCTTTTGTTGAATTTGAATTTATTGATTTCTTTTTTGCCCCTAGATAAATGATTAAATATAATCAAATATTGGTTTATTCTATGAAAATTTTAACTTCAGAAAAGTTATACATGCACAGTTTATTCATTTATTTACTTTTAATATATTTTTTTTAATTCCTCAGTTAAAATAAATGTTTAATTAATAATAGTTTGTTAAGTAAAAATGAATCTATAAATAAATATAAAATAATTATTCACTTTTCAACAATACTTTTGTTTTAAATACTTAAAAGCATTTCCTTTTTCTATAGCTTATGCGAAAATTAAATTATCTGACAATGAATTGTAGTAAAATGAATTTGAATAAATAAATTCTAGTAAACATACAACAATGTTCACCGTATTAAGCGAGGAATTGTTTTCAATAAATAACATGTGACTATTTTTAGTCACATGGAAGACTAACAAAAAAAAAACAATAGTGTCTTCGGGCCTCAAATAGAATTCTGCCGAAAAGGCGTCCCATACACTTGCAAATGCAGCAAGATGGTTTATCTATTTTTGGATGGCATTCGATTCCAAATAGAAGAAGACATCTTTTTCTAAGCAAAAGAAAAATATTTCTTCAATGGTGGTATGGAGAACTGTGTATGTGCGATTATAGAAAAAGGCGGGAAATAAAATAAAGAAGAGTGGATTAAGAACACGAGAGGAGCTTCTTCAGGCCTGAGGGTGCATTCGAACATCTCATCTCCGGTTGCCAGAAGAAATTCGTATGGAACAGGACGATAATGAGATCACGAGACGACATGGTCTGGAGCAAAATGCGGAACAGACATGCGCAGGAACAATTTTTTTGTTCTGAATCGAAGATTATAGATAATTTGGAACGCCTTAAAAAAAAAAGTGGCATTGCAGAGGACTTTTTGTTTTTGGAAATGTTTTATCTTTTAACAATTTTTCCAAACAATGTTTATATACTTCTGCTTTTAATTCTCAGTGCTTTATTTAAACTCATGCTGGTTTAGTATTGATAGTCAAGTAATCGTTGGTTTTTTTAATTTTGTTTTCTAGATAAAAAAGGAATATAAAAAATAAAAGATTCGATTTTGACAGAATTCTCAATTAATGATAGCAGTTTTAACTTTATATTATTTTTTTGAATTCATACAAATTTTATTTAATATTTTAATTATTATTTTGTAAATTGTAATCTTAAAGAGATGGGTCAGCTTCCCTCACTTATCATTTGAGTAGATAATTCTCTACTCGTGGTCTGTCGCCAACCACATTGGAACCTCAGTGTAGTCCATGTTCAGTCTGTAATTATTCCAATTTGTGAAGGCCGCACAGACATTCGCTAATCTTATGAGTCTCATTATCCATGATAATGAGTATCTGCTATTAGATTTAAATGACAGGTTGTTCTTATTAGTACAAAACACTAATTGCGTGTAATATAACTACCCACAATACTGTTGTTTTCTGTCAAATTTTAGTGATGGGTTGATATCATAGACTTGTCCAATAACATACATTCCTCTCTCATGGTAATGAATTGCCGAAAATTTCCCGTGAGGAAAAAAAATGGTAGAAATGCAACAATATGGATGATCTATTCTTGTATTCATTAACATACATCATCTTGCATTCGTCAAGAATTATTCACTTTTACTTAACAATACTTTTGTTTTAAATACTTAAAAATATATTTTTTCTGTAGCGTACATGAAAATTAAATTTTCTGAGAATGTATTGCATTAAAATGAATTCTAGTAAACATACAACAAAGTCCACCGTGTTAAGTGCACAATTGTTTTCCACAAATAACATGTCTTTATTTTTAGTCACATGGAAGACTAACAAAAAAGAAACAACAAAGTCTTCGCGCCACAAATAGAATTCTGCCAAAAAGGCATCCTATTCACTTGCAAATGCAGCAAGATAGATTATCTATTTTTGAATGTCATTCGATTTCAAATAACAGATGGCGTCTTCTTCGCTCTGCAAGAAAAATATTTCTTCAACAGTGGTATGGATGACTGCGTGTGTGTTGTGAGGATAGAAAAAAGGCGGAAATAAAATAAAGAAGGATGGAATAAGAACATGAGAGGAACTTCTTCAGGCCTGGGGGTCTCTCATTCGAACATCTCATCTCCGGTTCCCAGAAGAAATTCGTATGGAACAGGACGGTAATGAGATCACAAAACAACAAGGTTCGAAGCAAAATGTGGAACAGACATGCGCAAGAACAGTTTTTTTTGTTCTGAATAGAAGATGATAGATAATTTGGAACATCGTAAAATATAAATGACATTGCGGAGGACTTGTTTGTTTTTGGAAGAAGTTTTATCTTTCAACCATTTTTCCAAACGATGCTTATTTACTTCTCTTTTTAATTCTCAGTACTTTATTTAAACTCGTGCTGGTTTATTATTGATAGTCAAGTATTTCATTGCTTTTGTTATTTTATTTTCTAGATATTTGTGGAAAAAAAGGAATATGAAAATTAAAAGAATTGATTCTTTCAGAAAACTGAATTAATTATCACAATTTTGACTCTATTCTTAAGTTCATATAAAACTGTATGATTTAATTTTTTTGCATGATTTAATTTGTTAATATTTAGGAAATATAAATAGAAAAATACGAATTAAAAAGGAAAAATGTACTTGCATATTTATTTATTTATTCTGAGTCTTAATTTGATTTAACTGCAAACATACACGTTTAAATGAACACATTTTATTATATTTGAAATTATTTTAAAACTGATATTAAGTAGACATACATTGAGTGGACATTTTTCAGCTCTTGGTCTATCACCAAACACGATTTAACACTTCATGGAGTAGTTCAGGTTCCATCTGAAATTATTTCGACCTGTGAAGATCAAACAGACAATCTTGAGTCTCATTATACATGATACTGAATATCTGGTGTCAGATTTGAGTGACATGTTGTTCTCCTTATTACAAAATACTAACTCTCAAGAATACTATTTTTCTGCTGTCAAATTTGATTGATGTGTTCTTATATACTTGTCGAATAACATACATTCCTCTACTGGGAAGTAAATACCATATCACTTCCCGTGAGAAAAAAAAATTCTTCAAATGCAACAATATGGATGAGCTACTCTTGTAGTCATAGACATTAATCAGGATAACATTTATAATCTTGCATTCATCAAGAATTATTCACTTTTATTTAATAATACTTTTGTTTTAAATTCTTAATAGCATTTTTTTTTGTGCATGTTACCCGAAAATTAAATTTTTTGAGAATGAATTCTAGTAAAAAGAATTTGAATAAATGAATTCTAGTAAACATACAACGAAGTTAAATGAGCAATTGTTTCCATAAATAATTCACTATTTTTAGTCAAATGGAAGATTAACAAAAAAGAAACAACAGAGTCTTCGCACCATAAATAAAATTCAGCCAAAAAGACACCCTATTCACTTGCAAATGCAGCAAGATGGATTATCTATTTTTGGATGGCATTCGATTCCAAATAGAAGAAGGCGTCTTGTCCAAGCTGGAAGAAAAATATTTCTTCAACAGTGGCATGGATAACTTGTTATGAGGATGTGTTGTGAGGATAGAAAAAATGCGGGAAATAAAATAAAGAAGGATAGAATAAGAACATGAGAGGAACTTCTTCAGGCCTGCGGGTGCATTCGAACATCTCATCTCCGGTTGCCAGAAGAAATTCGTATGGAACAGGACGATAATGAGATCACGAGACAACAAGGCCTGAAGCAAAATGTGGAACAGACATGCGCAAGAACAGTTATTTGTTCTCAATCGAAGATGATAGATAATTTAAAACGCTGTAAAAAATAAATGACATTGCAGAGGGCGTTTTTTTTTTGGAGAAGTTTTATCTTTCAAGAATTTTTCCAAACAATGCTTATTTGCTTCTGTTTTTAATTCTTAGTACTTTATTTAAGCTCGAGTTGGTATATTATTGACAGTCAAGTATTGGATTGCTTTTGTTATTTTATTTTCTAGATATTTGTGGGAAAAAGAAATATGATAATTAAAAGAATCGAATTTGACGGAAACCTGAGTTAATTATCGCAACTTTAATTCTATGATTTTCTTTCTTAAGTTCATACAAAACTTAATAATCATTAGTTACTTTAAAATTTTTAATCATTATTTTGTATGATTTATTCTGCAAAAATTTAGGAAATATGTATAGAAAAATACGAGTTTAAATGGAAAATGCTCTTTATATTTATTTATTTATTCTGAGTACTAATTTGATTTCAGTACCATATATTTTTTAATGTACACAATTAATTATATTTGAATACATTTTTAAAACTGTTCTAACATCATCATAAATTTTTAATTGCTAAATTAAACTTTTGTTGAATTTATTGATTTCTTTTGTGCCCCTAGATAAAAGATTAAATATAATTAAATAATGGTTCATTCTATGATAATTTTAACTTCATAAAAGTTATATTGTACAGTTTATTCGGTTACTTACTTTTAATATTTTTTTTTAATTCCTCAATTAGCAATAGCAAATTTTCTTAAAATAAAAGTTTATTTAATAATATTTAGTTAAGTAAAAATGAATATATAAATAAATATAAAAGAATTATTCACTTTTCAACAATACTTTTGTTTTAAATACTTAAAAACATTTTTTTTTTCTATCTTTTATTCGAAAATTAGATTATCAACGAATGAATTGTATTGACATGAATATAAATAAGTAAATTTTAGTAAACGTAAAATGTAGTTCACCGTATTAAGTGAGCAATTGTTTTCAACAAATAGTATGCCACTATTTTTAGTCACATGGAAGACTAGCAAACAAAACACAATATAGTCTTCGCACCACAAATAGAATATTCTGGCAAAAAGGCATCCTATTCACTTGCAAATGCAGCAAGATGGATTATCTATTTTTGGATGGCATACGATTCCGAATAGAAGAAGGCGCCTTATCCCAGCTGCAAGAAAAATATTTCTTCAATAGTGGTATGGATAACTGCGTGTGTGTTGTGCGAATAGAAAAAAAGGCGGGAAATAAAATAAAGAAGGATGGAATAAGAACACGAGAGGAACTTCTTCAGGCCTGAGGGTGCATTCGAACATCTCATCTCCGGTTGCCAGACGAAATTCGTATGGAACAGGACGGTAATGAGATCACAAGACAACAAGGTTCGAAGCAAAATGTGGAACAGACATGCGCAAGAACAGTTTTTTTTGTTCTGAATAGAAGATGATAGATAATTTGGAACATCGTAAAAAATAAATGACATTGCAGAAGCCTTTTTTGTTTTGTTTGTTTTTGGAAAAAGTTTTATATTTCAACAATTTTTCCAAAGGATGCTTATTTACTTCTGTTTTTAATTCTCAGTACTAGTTTATTAGAGTCAAATAATCGATTGGTTTTGTTATTTAGTTTTCTAAATATTTGTTGGAAAAAGGAATATGGAAATGAAAAGAATTGAGTTTGACAGAATCCTGAGTTAATTATCGCAATTTTAATTTTATTAGTTTTTTAACTACATAAAGAATTAATTTAATATTTTAATCCTTATTTTGTATGACATTCAATTTTATTGTGTTGGCTATTTATTTTATATAAGTCTTAATTTGATTTAACTAATGCTAAATCAAATTAAATCATTATAAATTATCATTAAAATCATTTATAAGTGAACACAATTAATTAGATTTGAATACATTTTAAAAATGTATTCAAATGGTAATGGTCAAATACTCTCTGTACCTCACCGGAAACCGGAAAAGGAAATATGGGAGGATGGAGAGAAAAAGAATTTAGACAGAAGCACTGAGACTTCAACAGAAAAGGAAGTCCAGTTGTCGCTAGTCGTCTGAGAAAAACATTGGATAAATGTCATCTGGTATTGAGACTAACTGGCTGATAAATATATTATAAGGAATGATTAATGTGTATTGTAATTAATTAGACTGTAAATAAAAAGTGTACATATTCTACAAATCCTGGAGGTGAACCAGTGAGGAATAGCACTGCGACTTGACTTCCTTAAAGTTACTTTTCCACATTTGCGTGTCATATGAGTGAAAACTCAGAAAACTCTAACGAAGCTGCCTGATTGGTGATGCAAATGGCTCCCATATGCTTTCATAAAGTAATGGCAGCAATGCATACTCCAATAAATTCGTATCATCCTAAACAGTAGACGTTAATCTGGCTCAACATTTAATAAAACAGGCTGCACCACAAGGCTGTATATCTGGTGAGCTAAAAAAACAGGAATTTTGTCCAGGATATTAAATTAAGGTTATTAAAGTGAAAAAGGAAACACGTATTAAACAAAACCGTAGAGGCATTCGTTAATATTTGCCATGAGAAAATTTCCTTTCAAATTGTGATATTTTTACCTCACCAAAATTGTCCGCCAAACTAGAAAATTTCATATAAAATTTCGGTACTTACGTATTAATGCCACAGCAGCTAAAGATTTGGCGGTTTTTAAAAGGCGCCAATCTACACTTAAAATGTTTGGGTACTTACGTATTAACGCCATTGCAGCAGAAGTCGCTCTAATGCGCCAATAAAGAGCTGCCAATGCGCCAAAATAGAGACTGCTTTGAATCTATGTTAAACTCTATATCGGCCCATTTTCCACCGAAATCCGATTGACTATTTTGTTTTTAAATAAAGTGTTTTGAGTTTTGAACGTGTTTTGGTTTTAAATAGTGTTTTATATATTTTATGATTTGTCACAAAAATTTTAAGTGTAGATTGGCGCCACTTAAAGATCGCCAAATCTGTAGCTGCGGTGTCCAATTGGTAGTACTAATTTTTGTGACAAATCATAAAATATATAAAACACTTTATTCAAAATTCAAAACACTTTATTTAAAAGCAGAGTAGTCAATCGGATTTCAGTGGAAAATGAGCCGATATAGACATAGATTCAAAACAGTCTCTATTTTGGCGTATTGGCAGCTCTTTATTGGCGCAACTTCTGCTGCGGTGGCGTTAATACGTAAGTACCAATTTCTCTTACATTTCTAGTCCATTTAATTGCAATAATGATATATCCAAAAGGACAGGCTGTAGTTAGTAAATTCAAATAAATATTTACAATACTTTTATTTACATATTACAATGACGAAATGACATACACAAATAATAGAAATACAGACACAAAAAATCCGCGTCTACCATGAATGACTACCAATAAGAAAGTTCTAAAATATGGGCAGAAAAATTCTTACACCAAAGTACGGTTACAGTTAAGTGTTGTGGTAAAGAGTTCGCGTGGTAAATAATTCAAAAAGTTCTAAATAGACAGCATTTTCGAAAGGTATCAGAATGACTGCTAGGTAGAATTTTTAATAATTTAAAAATTAATATTTTCCAAATAATTATAGAGAATTAAAGTATAATTTAAGTGCAAAAGAAAATAACACAAGATTGAAATAAAAATGCAAATTATTATGTAATAAATGTTACAAAAATATTAAAATCACAAAAATTGCAAATATTATATTAAAAAATCATAACTGTAATTACCGGTGAAAGCATATTGTTTTGATGTAGACAAATAAGTACTGATTGTTTAAGTCTGAAATGGAGCAGAGATATGAAGATTGCTTTATCACTTTTATTATTGATTTCACTTGGCGGAAAGGTCCTTTTGCTGAAAAAGTATGCTTTCTGTGAAACGGAAAAGGATGTTTTACAAGTAAAAGGTGTAGATTCCAATGAATCAGCCGGTATGCTGACGTTTTTTTGGAAATATCGAAACACGGAACCATGCGATTTGACACTGACAGCTCCTGAAGACCATATGATTGTCATCAGCATAGAAGATCTTGTGTTATCTAAATATTGCACAGGAATTCTGCAAATTTCCAGCAACTCATCATCTGTGTATCTTTGCCAATCTTACTATCCCAGATATACAATGGAATCCAATACATTCTTATTTCAAGACCCTAACGTAACGATAAAATTAACACAAAGTCAAGTTGGTGCAACAGCGTTTTTTAACATAGTTTTCACAGCTGTAACGAAAGCATCGTGCAATAGCAGTACCACTTATCAATGCACCAATGGATTTTGCATCAATAAGAAATTTAGTTGCGATACTCATAATAATTGCTTTGATTACTCTGATGAATTTCGAAACGGAACGTGGTGCGAAAAGATACAGAAAGAAATGGGACTTTCAAGAGATCATTTAATTATAATTTCGTTCATAGTCATACCTTTGTTTGTCTTGATTGTCTTCTTTTTGGCGTCTTTCTGTTGGAAGAAATACCGAAGACAATATCTAATGGGACATACATAATTTTTGTCTGTGTGCTTAATAAATGTATCTAAAATTAATTTTGGTAAAATCGTAGAAAAGGGGCCTTTGGGATTTGGCACAAAAAATATTTTCTCCAATGCCTGCCAAGTAACAGATTAAGATTTTAAATGAAGTGAATGGCAAAAAGTGCAAGAAACGTGGGTTACCACATATGGAGGCTTATCGCTCACTTTGCATCATAAAAAAGTCGCCAAATCCCTATTTGCGATTTTGCCTTAATTGTTTTAAATTTTATATTAATATCTATGATCCTTCATGCTGATGTTTTTATATTTTATTTTAGCTTGGAGGTGATTTTAAGTCACAAAACAAACATTTGAAATTTTACGTTTCTCCTTTGTTTGAGTTCCAAAAATAAACGTATGACATAAAATTGCCTCCAAGAGCCTCTGTTCCTGATCTTCCTTCATTGAGACGAAAACATGTTACTTAGGGGGCCTGAATGGCCGAGTATGTAGCGCTCTGGTGCTCGTTGCTACAAATTTCAGGTTCGAATTCCGGCGATGCCATGGATGTTTTGTATTTGTTCGGAATCCACTTTTAGCCGTAGGTCCCGGTCTTATATGACTATAAGAGCGACACGGAGCCAAGTGAGACTTCTGCCTACGGGCACACCATCACAACAGAAGCTTCCCCCTTTGCCACCGCCCATGAGAAGATTACTCATGGGATGTCCGTCCCTCACTGCAGTACACTGATGATTAGACACACAACAGACACAAATAGAAGTCCTTTATTTCTACAAACTTTTAAGAAAAGCTAAGATATCAGTAAAATTAACAGTTAGAAAAAAAGTAGAATTCGCAATGTAAGGTAAAACTGTTACTTCAAATAATGAGTATGCAGTTTGAATGCAATATATGAATATAATATACTTGATGATATTGATGATTGATATATAGACTGATTGCTATAATTAATGCTTTGATATTTTATATTTGAATGTTATATAATACTTGCTGATACAACGAGCATGGGCCATTTTTGAGGGTGATATAGCTTACTAAAGCATACAATTTTTGTATTGTAGTGTAGGGTCAGATGTGACGTGAAAACACTGTTTAAAAAAGAAAAACATTGTTTATTCACAACCTCATTGCAAAGTGAATCTTTGATTCAACGTTTACAATAAAATAGCGATCACCAACATTAATACATGCAAGACCTGAATGGACGAGTGGCTAGCGTTCTGGCGCTGGGTATCACAGGTACCGGGTTCGAGTCCCGGCAGTGCCATGGATGTTTGTAGTGGTTCGGAATCCACTTTAAACCTTATGTCGCACGCGCGATCAAATTGCAGCTGTAATGAGAGGTAAGTTTCTCTGTGCTGGAGTGGCGACAGTGAGGCGAGAAAAGAAAATGGATGACACGTAAAATGTATTAACGTAAAATTACACGATGACACGTAAAATTTCAAGTAAATGGCGAAAGAAAAAGCGTTTTGTATGTAATATGTGCTGTGCTGAAATACATGTTGTTGACATTTTCTTCAGGTTGTCCTCTATGAACAAAACTCCCTACATTCATTTCACAATCAATCCTAATAGGAAACAACATTTCTGGCGCCCCCGGGTGGGCGAGTTTTGTTTTGGAATGTGATAACGGGAAGAAACTGGAATTTCGATTCTGAAGTTATTGATGAAGTTACGATATAATTAATATAATAAGATCAAGATAGTAAAGAGGGAAATAGAAACTTGAATTTCCATTTTGAAGTTATTGATATAGTTATATATTTATCATTGAATGCAGGAACTAATTAAGATAGTAAAGATGGAAATTATTAAACGAAATAAAACAGCACAGCGCGCTGCATTTACAAAAGTTTACACCAAATTAGAGAGTGTGTTGATAAATGAAAATGCTAACGCAGGAGAAATTGAACTGTGTTTACATTTGCTTAAGCAAAAAACGGACTCATTAGAGTTAACACATAATGAGTATTTGGATGCTTTAAGCGATGAAACAGAATTCAAAACTGAATTTAATATTGTAGAAGAATATAGAGAAAGGCCTTGAGCATGGAATTTAAATCTAAACGAGTATTGGAGAAAATTAAGAGCAAATAAAATAATAATGAAAGTAATAATTTTGGCAATAATTCTCATTTGCCGGAGTGCGAGAATCCGTATAAAAATACTTCGCCACGACTTCCTGAAGTAGAACTGTATAAATTTGGCGGTGAATTTAGATTAAAGCAGTAAAATATGAAGCAATTTGTTGCTTAAATTTCTGAATCTTCTCTGATAAATGTATAAAATGGTGCTGCAGACAAATCAATAGCAAATAAATCATTGCCATATTGCTATATATATAAATGTGCTAATAAATGCGGTGTCATATTGCTAAATGTCTTTGCCATATTGCTAAAAATAATTGCGGTATTTTGTTTTTGAAATATAATCCAGATATGTCATAATTTGTTAACTTTGTTGTATAAATGTTTCGTTTGAGAACTAACAGAATTTTTTAAAAAAATTCTGATTCTTTTTTTACAAGTCTTTCAAATTCTATTATTGCGCTTTAGTTGGAAACTATGGCTGATATTAAAATGCATATTCAATTTCTTAAACACTGAAACTTCTGAAAACACTGTGTTCATAAAAATTGTGACGTACTTATTTCACCAATTCAGAAATAATAAGAATGGCAATAGATTCTATAATAAAAAACATATTTTTGAAATCAAAAAGAATTTTTGAAAGGAAATTTTAATCAATGAATGATATTTTGACTTTCTTTCTAAACACTTAACAAACATAGTTTAAGTTATTTGAAAAATAGTTAAGCACATAGTTATAAAAACATAAGTTAGAATATTTTACAAATAAATTAGATCCCAATTATATCATAATTAAATAATGCTCCTTCGCATATTTCAGAAAACTAATTGTGACAAAAAGTTTTTGAAAAAAAAGGTGTTCTCAAAACCAATTTTTCCAATGTTGATGATAAACAGCTTACGAAGAAAAATTGATAAATAGCATAAAAATACATAATAAATAGCGTAATAAATCTTCTTAAATACGTTATTTCACCTTCAGGCGTCAGAATTAAAATACATCGCTTATGCATGAGTGTATGCTGCTAAAATTAACTTATTTATCTCAGTCTAAGATAAAGCTTGATATTAAAAAAAAGTTCTGCGATAAAGTAGAGTTCGTTGACATAGGAAAGATTTCACTCCCAAATTCTTTTTATGAGATAATCTTCAATTCCGTAATACGCCAAGGGCATTTTATACGCAATTGTTAGCTTCTTTCAAGTGCATAATTTATTATCTCATTTAAATTTTAGTTAAAAAAAAAAGGAAAATATACTACTCAGAAAATTTGGTTAATTAGTACTTGGCATTTGTATGATTAATACATTGAAAAGTTAACGGGATTTTTACTTAGACTCATTACTGATATTATTTCGATATTTCATTAAAATAGCAGTTTCTAAGCACAAGTTAATTACATTTAAGTTTGTAAAGCTAATATATCTTATTTATAGTTGAAAAAAAGAATTTTCCATAAATATACAGATAAGATTTATATTTATGGAATTAGTGAATTAAATTATGTTATTATTTATGGAATTATAATATATTTATTATGGGGGCCTGATGGCGAAATGGCTAGCGCTCTGGCGCTCGGTACCACAGGTGATTCGGATTCAAGTTCCGGCGGTGCTGTGAATGTTTGTAGTGGTTCGGAATCCACTTTAAACAGTAGTCCCCGGTCAAATAGGATCGTAGAGCGTTGTGGGTGTGGTGTAACTCGCGTCCATAGTCTATCTTCAAGCTACACGTGCGCCCTGGGTAGTGCTCAATGAGTAACAGCGGTGCAGCCCTTGCTTATGGCATAAAGATTAACTGTCTCTGTATTGCAAGCTGCATCAGAACAACGACAACAACAGATAAGATTGTATCATTGATGCATAAATGAAATAATTAATTTATTTATATGCATTAGTTTAGTAAAATTTATAAGGTATTTCATCAAATTTCTTTAGAAGCATTAAAGCAATTATTCATTCATAGAATATGTCGAACATCATTGAATTGAGGTTTTTTAGCATAAAAAAGTAGATATACAGCATTTTCAGCGTTTGACAGGATATAGCATGGTTTAAGAGGCTGCTTCTACAATTTATTCACATTTCTTTATTCAATTTGAACATATTGAATTCCAATTTTTGTTAACTGACACTATATTGAAGTTCAAATCTTCAAGCTCAATTGTAGAACTTTCTGCTTTATTTATCGCATCTATGCCGGACATTAATTATAAAATCGTGTAATACACGGATAATTTAATTAATCATGTATTTATGTATTATTTTCAAGTATTTTCTTGTTTATTCACATAAAATAATCATTTGTACATAGATAATATCTTAATAATTAAAATGAAAATATAATTACATTTTAAAGCTTCAGGATTACAAAAAAGCAATTTAGACAAGAACTTTCTAGATTTCTTTCTAATTAGAACTGTAAAAAACAGCAAATTCAATCGTGCCCAAAATAGAAAGAATCAATCCCAGAAGCATCGGAAGCCTAATAGGGATTTTGTGCTTTCGTGGGGGAAAAAATGTACTTTTATCCCTCAGGAAACTTTCTTCAAACTTTTCTTTTTCTTGCTGAACGTGTAAGTGGCTTAATTTACAATTTTCTGGAATTGAGAAATTAAATGGAGTGGAAAAATATGGGTTGAAATAGTTTTTCAAATGTAACAACACATTTAAAAAAAAAACTTATAAATGACTAGTTTATTTATAATGAGTTCATTGCAAGTTTATTTTTACAGTTGTATTTTAAATAAAATCCCATTCAATACGCGGTTAATTTTCATCATTTGGTTAACTCAATACATAGACACGAAGTCATCTGATTTAAATTTATTAACGACAAAATCATTAATCAATAAATAATACACATTAGTCACTCATTTTTCTATTGAATTACCTATATATGAATAAAGACTGAAACTAAATTAATTTTAAATCGAAAATTAATGCATATAACAATATTCCACTTTAAAAAAAAGGATTATTTTAATGAAAAATATTGTATTATTTTGCATTTATTTGAAAAAATAGAAAAACTTTCGTATATTGTTTTCTAATTACATTCAAGAATAATAACCAAAATTATGATAGATTCAAATCAAAATTTAATTTTAACAACAGAAT
>BPLQ01001086.1:0-42449 GCA_021605075.1 Caerostris darwini | reverse complement strand
CACACGAAAGCTAGAAATAACAATAGGGCTCACGTTGTGGAAAAAGTTTCTTCAATCCGTAAAACCACCTCTATAATTCCACCCTTTAAAAAGCGATTCCTCCAACATCATTCTTTCGCCTCCGAACAAAGCCGAACTATGTGGTGGTGTCATAATTTTAACACCTTATATTAAACAAAAGCCCGATCCTGGAAACAACTAACTACACCGTTTACCCAACACACACATTAACCATTCTGAATTTCGCAATAACCCATACCACAAATTAATCCTACAAGTTCGCATGCCTTTCTCTTGACCATCTGGCACGAAGTGTTTTATGACCTCTACCAATTAAAATACTTTCCAGAGATATCCCCTTCACCCGCAGCTGTGGCAAAAGACCTGCATCTACCGGAAACGGGTCATTCCGTTGGACATATCGGATACCCATCCGGTCAAGTGCAGAGACCAACAAACACCCCCTTCAAGGAACGCACATAAGAATATAGTCTAAAATATGACTTGTATAATAATTATATAAAATCTTAATAAGAATATAATATTTACAAAAATATATTGCTCATATTGACACGATACTAATAGCAGACTGTTGGGCGAACCAATTTAAATTTAATCCAATTATATGTAATAACAATGCTAACAATTTAATAACCTCCAATGAAAATAGTTATCTCAATACTAACAACAACAAGTAATATAAAAAAAAAATTTAAGTCAATTCCTACTTTTTCCTTCACTATATTGCAGAAAGTCCTCTATAAATAATTTTCATTCATTTTTTTAAGTTTATCTGGCGCCATCTATTGGTAGATATAAGCAACTTAAATCTAAAAAAAAATATAATTAATTAATTAAATTTAATTAATGAATTAATATTTGAAAAAAGTGTATTAACATCCATTCTCATCCACTACAAGTTCAAATACATTTTTTTAAACTTGAGTGGAGGAATAAAAAGTGTTTTATGAACGATTGAAAATTTGAACAAGATATATATAGGGAGAGTGTGAGCTAATAGAAGGAATTGAAAAAAATAGTGTCACAGCACAAGAAATTATCATCTTTGTCAAATCTCTCAAACCGAAAGTCTCCCGGAGAAGATAACATCACAAATGAAATGTTACGCCATCTTCCATCAAAATTCAGCTGGTAATTAAACACGATTCTTAATAAACTGCTCCAACTAAGTTGCTTCCCGAAAATTGCAATAATTTCGCCTATTCTTAAACACCTCTTTACCCTATAACTACAGACCAATTTCTCTCTTAAGTAGTCTTAGTAAAATCTTTGAACACACCATTTTAAATCGCATTAACTCTTTTTGTAACAAAAATAGCATGTTTATTCCACAACAATTCAGATTTCGTAAATTGATTTGTACAACCCACCAACTTTTTAAGAGTCACCGAATTAATTTTTGTAAGTCTTAATGCTAGAACTTATACTGGTATTCTATTTTTGGGCATAGCGAAAGCTGTCGACAGAATAGGGCATACTGGATTAATTTTTAAACTTCGTAAAATTAAGTTTTCGATTCCATTCACGCTGTTAATTAATCCTCTTCTTAAACTATACCCCTCATCTGCAACTCTGGTTAAATTTATGCAAAATTAAAATGTCCTCGAAATGTCCATATCTCATCTTCCATAGAAAAAAAAATCACTATCTTATCACTTGTATCACTATCTTAAATGAACCAGTGCTTTTCGTACAAATACCTCGGCCTTACTCTAGCTAAATTATTTGTTCACACACACATTAAAAAGGCAATAGACAAAGAGTCTAAAGCAGGAGTGGGGCAAGCTCGCCTTGAATATTTTTGCGGGCCGTGAATATTTCTCTCACTTTTACAATATATATACTTATTTTATAATGGCCAAAGTAGTGGAAACCAATTTATTAAAAAAGTACATTTGTGCATCTATATACTCAAAAATTAACTACTGAAATTATAAGAAAAAATTAACTTTGATTTTAAAATAATATTCTTGCGAATATAATATATAGACTGATATTGTGTGTATTATTTATGAGTTTACAGTTATGGTTTCGCAGAATATTTAAATTATATTCTGCGAACTCGTGAGGTGCTCGCATCTTGGAACATCTAATACAACAGGTTCTACATTTCACTTTAAGTTACCTCAATGACCATTCCTAGATAAGTACAGTTGATTGTTGATAGCAGAGCAAACCAGACTCTTAGTCCAAGTTGTTAGCGCTTTTGGCTCAACTTACGGTTGTGAATCATTCCTTTCGAAAATGAAATTGACCCAACACAAAACACGCTCAAACATAACGGACGCTAACTTGCAACACCCATTACGATGTGCAAATACTCAAATTGAGGTCGATTTACAAAAGCTAAATGAAAAAGTGGAGGAAAAAATATCGCACTAGTAAAATAAATATTTTTTAATGATTTCATTTTTTTTATTTCATTTATATTTCATTTTTAGTGTTATATATTTCATTACAATGTAAGTTTAGTATCATTATTACTATATTATCTATGTTTACACATAAGAAAAATAGTAAACACAAAAATAATAACTCATTATGTTTCAATTTTTCACTCCAAAAAAATGTCTGTAGTGGGTCTACATCTGATATGAGGATATATAATTTTATATGCGGCCCGCGGAGTTATGATGCATTTTCAAAGTGGCCCGCAAGACCATTTGGAAAAATAAATTACGTCCTTGAGCTATCAAAGACCATAAATTTATTTCCTTCAAATAAAGGAAATGAATTCGTCTAGATCAAGAAAAGTTATAGTAAAAATACTTTTACTCTACATAAATTCAATTGACAACTCGCACCTGGTGTACCAATAACGAAGTATCAATTTGGATAATACTCCTTAACCTTTACATCTTAAATATTAATATTGAATCAGAATTTATAATAGACTGCTTAAAATATTAGTAGGGGAAATAATGTAATTTCCCAAAATTAAAAATGGGCTCAAAATGAAGGATACTTAATTATAAAAAATAAAAAGTAAGGTAAAAACGGAAAACAAAACAAAAAATTAAAATGAATTAGAGTTAAAAATTAGGTACCAGTTGTAAATGCCATAAAAATAGTAACAACTAAACGTTGTGAGAGCTGAATGGGAACAGGATTCTAATGATTGATTTGTAGAGCAAAAAATTGTGTTTGATCGCTAGCCTGCTCTTTCGAGAGATTAGAGTGATGATTTTAATACTCTCACCGGTTGCCTTTGCAACGATGTTTTTTATGTAGGGTTTGAAAGATTATTTTGGATCTAGGTATTTATATTCAGTAACCCAGGGGACGGACTTGTCGAAAAAAATGACCTTACCTAAGGAAAATAAAGAAACTTTCCAATTAAATAACATACAGGCAAATTTTGCAGTGTTGGCTTTAATATTCCAGGTGGCTACCAATATTCCAATTTAATATTCCAGGTGGCTACCAATATTCCAATTTAATATTCCAGGTGGCTTTTTCTAAATCAATGACAGTTTCTAATGCCCTCATCAGCTTAATGGCGTGCTTTGTTTTGAACAACTATACCTGTATCGTATGCGTAGCAGAACAGTGAACAATAACGGTTCTACGAAATGTCATTGATATAATTCTTGAAGAGGACAAGCACAAGAAGCGATTCTTGCGAAACTCTACTTATGATTCGTCTGGGAGGTCAATTAATTCTCCACACCTCGCCGGCTTTCGTTCTCTAAATCTTCTAAATTTATGAATATTGGTCATTAGTTGTTTCGACTCTAAACTTCGCCCACAGTCTGCCACTTTTTTGAAGCTTGATTGACTCCTCCTTCCCCCTTCCTCTATACTTCCATCGATCGAAGATTTTAATTCTAAATTTTTTTTTTTTTCTTAATTTTTGGCTTTTAAAATTTAAATTTTTACCTTAATAATACTAAATCATTTAATAAAACAATTTATTCTCTTCGCAATTCAATCTCTCTAAAAATTTTTGCAAATTAAATATTAATTAATCTATTAATTATGTAAGTAAGGGTAAGTTGATACTAGGTAATACTCCCCAGCTATTCTTTAATTTATACCATCTTTGCCTTTACTGTAAAAAAATCGATTACTTCTCTAAATCTTACAGGGAAGATTAGCTTTCCCTAAATACCATCAGTTTTCTGGTGGTGTAGAATTTTTAACTAGAGCATACTTCGTAATTTAGTATGCATTTAGTAATGCATTCGTAATTTAGTATCAGTAATCATTCGTAAGTATCAGTAATAAAATCAGCAATGATCCATTTGAAGCGACTGCAGGTTCTTCAAAATCAGTTCTTAATGACGATAACAGATGCGCCTTTTCATTATAACCGCCATCGTATTCACGACGAATTAAAAATTGATCCTATTCTAAACCTTGGCAAAAAGATTACCGAAAATTTCATTCTAAAAATTGATGCGTCTACAAATCCAACGCTGCTAAATCTCCCTTATTATGATCCGACCACGCGCCATGCGAAAAAACGCCCGCGTTCTATTTACTTTCAAGACTTCAGTTCATTCCCCGTGGCTAAAAGAATTCACTTTGACCCGGGGTGAAAAAGCTCTGTGCCAGACATTTCACTCTCTCGTTTTGATGCGTACTTCATTCTCCGATTCCAAAAAGAAGAACCCTTTTTAGTTTAGAATCACTGTAGTTTATTTTGATAGCTTCAGAATCGCTCTTTTCTTTCAAGGTCGCTCCAACGCAGAACTTCGAAACGATATAGTTTTGGTTTGTTTATAACTCTGCCCTCCCCTTTCCTTTTCTTTTTCTCTTCAGCCAGCCAGAAGTTTTCGTGGTTTCGTAACGGTTATTTTTTTAACTCCTTTTAATTGCCATAGTTCTTATTTTTAAAAACTTTTGTGAACTATTATTTTAAATTTTATATTTACTAACCTTTTTACTACTGTAAATTCTCTCCGAGCGTGGGCTCGTTTAATATTCTTTCTTTAGCTCATCTTTTGGATTTAAAATTTGTTTTTAATAATAATTATTGATATGGAGGTACGGGAAATTCCCTGGTACTCCAACTAAACACCTACCGTTACGTTACATTACGAGCATACTTCTTTTTATTGGCCTCAATAGCCAGAGAATTGACGACAAGCTTGTAGTTGGAATACAACTCAACTCTGAACTTAATTTGCCGTACCGTCGAACAGCGCGTGATACGATTTTACGTTCTTTGCATTTTAGCAACGAGGTACATTAGCTCCATTTGCTGATTAGAAAGTCTATTTAAATTAGTCTATCGAATTTTCTAAGTAAGTATTGTATTTAATTTTTCTAAAAAAGTATTCTAATATTAAATCAATGTGATATAAAGATGTGTTTTTTTTTTTTTAATCATGTTTTTCAGAATGTAAAAATAATTCATATCTAAAATAAAAATCGTTTCAGTCCTAAAATTAAAAAAAAAAAAAAAAAAAAAAACCCGATTATGAAATATAAATTAATCCACAATATGTGATAAAGAAAATTTATTCAATTTTGGAGAACTACTGATCTTCCTATTTCAACTTAATTATCACATAAATTATGTTGTAATTTCTAATAAATTTAGAGTAAATAAATATTAATAGTAAAGAAAAAGTATAAGTTAATAAAATATTTAAGCTAAAATTTTAATTATATTGTAAGAGGCCCTGGGATTTGGTGATGCTATGTATGGCTATTAAATAGTGAGAAAGTACTAATATCAACAATTTATGTTAACAATAAATGAATCTTAAAACTATGAAAAAATATATATTATTAACTATAAATTAGTTTACTTTTTGAATACTTGTAGAATCTTTCCCAATTTTCTAAGGTTATTTTTCACTGATATTGCATCATCTTTTTTGTCAAGTTAAAGTTTAGCAAATTTATTTATATGTTTTCATGCAAGACTTTTCAATTTATGTTACAACTACCAACATTTTAACCTTGTATTTATGATCAACTAACCAAATAAAAATTAAGCATAAATATAGACTCTAAACATGTCTATTCTTGTCTACACATATCATGCCTTGATCCTTAGATGAAGAATTAAAAAATTTTTTAATTAAATTTTAACTAAATAAATTCCTATATTTTTGTTTGATTTTTAATTAACAGCTTGAATTCCACTGATATGTTTAGTTGATATTCTTACTCTACCTATATTCTTTAAATGCTCAAATTATTATAATTTTAAAGTTAAAAATATTAACTTACTAATTTTTTTATATTTTTAGTATGTAAGATATATTTTTAGTTTATTTTTACACTTGCAAAATATAGTATAGCAACTGATACAAAAACTAAATCTTATTCTTTTTCTTTTTAGTTATTTCTTCAATCCAGAAAATTTGTTTTTAGAAAAAATAATTAATAACTTATTTTAGCTACTAACAAAAGCCATCATGAGTGAAAATTTTATATTATGTCTCCAAAATAAACTGTTGATTTATATTAATCAATCAATCTGTAAGGTTCCTGAAATCTATGCTTTAATCAAACAGATTAATTTTAAGTGGGATAAAGACAACTCAGATAAGTGGAAATTATTATCTGAAAAGGCTAAACAAATTGTAGCAACTTTGCAATTACCACCACAGATTGAAGAAAGAATACTTGGTATATTGAGACCCATAGCTTTAGAGATTTCAAGATGGAGGGATGACCATGACAAAATTCTGTCCCCAGAAATAAATGCAAATATTTTTCAGTGGAAAAATAATGGGACAATTGAGCGAGTAGATACAGCAATTACAATTATTAAAGATACCAATTTGGATATAAGAAAAAAATTTGTTTTAGCTTGTTTGTACAGTTTGGAAGATGACATATCTCATTTGTGGAATAAAATGTCTACTGACGATAAGTTACTTGTTTTTGAAGTCAGCTATTCAAGTATTGTACAATTTTGGGTTAGTATTATGCAAGGAAAAACAGCAAACTGGATGGAATTAGTAAGCAAATGTTTGCATCCTGTTTACAGAAGCAATTTTATAAATTATCAAAATGATCCAATATGGTTACGTGGTTTCTTTGATAAATTACCCACAAAAGAACAACAGCAGTGCTTGATTTTTTCTGTTAAAAACTTTTTCAAAGACCATGATAATGTTCGATTTTGTTTATCTAAAATCAACATAAGTGAGCAAAGAGAAAGTTTTAAAAATGATCTTTATAGGATACTTAGGATTCATTTAGATTGGCCCTTACAGGACTCATTTATTAAAATTGCAAATCAGATGTGGGATTATCTATCAAAAGAACAATTTTGTGACATATTATATTTCATCATTTATGGTCGAATAATTCATAAATGGAACGATTATGATTATATTAGTCTTCTGAGACAATTTTGGCAAGTAAGTCCAAACCACTTGAAAGAATATGCAAAAGAAAATGAAATATTTCAAGCTATAAAAATTTTAACTAAATTGAATTTTTCACCTGTACCAAAGGACATACTAGAACAGCAGATTTCAAAAACATGTTTTACTAAAAACATACGTAACCTTCAATATGATGGTGATTTTTTTTTAATGTTTTAATGTATTTTCTTTTTTAAAAAAAATAATAAATTTACCTGATTTGTTAAGATACCCATAATTTTGCAAAGCTACAAGAGGTTTATGATCTTTTACTTAAGGATTTATTTTATATGTATCTTAATCACATTTCCTTTATGTTATTAACATGTTAGTTACAATCAAATTTTGAATTTTTTAAATGTCAGTCTTAATCATAATTTGTCAGTAACAATTATATTAATAATTTTCGATAAGTTTCTTAAGTAATTTTAAATACAATGGCAAATTGGGTTTCAATAAAAAAAATTTTTTTTTTTTTTTTAATGTATTGTATTTTTTACTGTGCAGTACGATATTTATGGAAAATTCCACATTGACGATAAGGATATTATACGTTCTGGAGATGGACATTTTATGGCTACTGCAGTAATGAATTTGTAAAATGTAATATTTTAAGGAGATCATTGATTTATAACATAACAGCTTATTGTAAAATTAATTTGCTTTAACATAAGTAATTTGTTTCTACTTCTGTGCAAAAAATTTTTTTTTTATGGATACTGTTAGCAATATATTTGTTCTCAATAGTGAATTTTAAATGTAGAAAAGAGACAGTTAAAACAATTAGCTTGTAATAAATAAATTTTATATTTTTAAAGAATAGTTTTATTATTTTGACGACTGAAATTTATATAAATGTAAATAATAAATAATCATGTAGAAAAAATAAAATAATTTAAATTATAGATTTCATTATTATTTTTTTGTTTTATTACTACATCAGCTTCTAAAATTCAACATGATATTTTATTGATAATAATTTCACAAACTTTAATTGTACATAAAATCTAATCATAAAACATAAGTGTGATAGCGTCTAGTTGTGTTCACTGTAAGAGTAAAGTTGAAAATATACTTTTATTGTGTCGTAAAGGTAAAAGCAAATCAAGTTTCTCAGTTATCATTTTACAGTAAATTCTTTTATTCAGTAATTAGCATATTTAAAATCAGAAAATTTTAAAAACTCTAAAATGACATAATGACTAACTTTAGCCCACTTCATTTGAGAGAGATCAGTATTTGGTTGCTTCTAAATTAAAAACTACAATTAAAAATTCTACAATATTGAAACTTTCCATATTATGAAATGTGATATGGTAATTATTATTTAAGTAAGAATAGAAGATGTTACAAGACAAAGAACTAGAATTTTAATGCAACGAAATAAAGACATGCTTATCATAAATTAAAATTTATCCTTCTTATCTATAAATATATAGAAGAAATATATAAATCTATAATTTTTACTTTTATTATATATTTATAGATTTCTTCATTTAGATCTATTCATTACTACATTATCTCCACCCTTTAGTGCACTTTAAAGCTACATCAGTATTATCATAATTGGAGGTGTATAGTTCTTTATCCACTAAATAGCATATAAATGTCTTCTGGAGATTGCATTATCAATCATATAACATGCCTTTTTATATACATATAATCATTTATATTATAATTTCTTTTTCTCTTCTAAGATGTTTAAAATTTTTGTTTTTAGCTAAAAAAAATTTAAATGATAACACTTAGTTTTTATTTCCAAAATTTTTCTCCTTTGTTCAAGAACAAATATTTCAAAAAAGAAGTTTGAAATATATCTAAAGAGCAAAAAATTTGCCTTTGTCTCTCTATAGAAATAGGGAGTTTATTATATAAAACTTATCAATTCCAGTAATAACTTAGTACTATTGATAACTGTTGGAAAGATTACTATCTATACTCTTATTGTTAGATTCACTACACAAATAATTAACTTGCTTTATAGACACATTCCATCATTAATAGCTGAAATTGTGTTCTATACCATAGATGGATAGAAATTATCTATTTTTTAAAACACCTTTATAGTTTAAGTAAATTATACTTAAAATCAAAAATCTGATTAATTTGTTATCCTGCATTAAATATAAAATTATTTTAAAAACAAGAAGATAATAACTATATACATAATGATTTATATACAATAAAAATTTGAATACATGCTCTATATATATATATTTTTTAGTTATATATATATATATATAGAAATTCAATATTATAGAAAAATTCAATGAGCCAATTTTGGATACTGATTTTAGAATAAAAAACAGATTAAAGAATAAAAATACTTAAAACAAGTAAGAATAGAAATATAGAAAAGAAAGTTCACTTTGCCTAATCAAAAATTTTTTTTTTTTAACAGACCAAATATATAAAAAAAATATCGCTCTTTTATGACATCAATGTAACTGAAAAATAAAAGTAAATATTTTTGTCATGATCTACTTATTTTCCTGTTATTTAGAATAGAATATGGTAGGCCACAACTGTAACAGTTATTCATTTTTTTTCTTTTCTTCTGAAGCTATGATTTAAGATCCATGATTAACAAACTGTATTTCTCCTCACTACATCTATCTACCATAAATGGACAAGGTAAGCAAAATTTTACCAAACACTCAATGTGTGGATGGTGATTTTTAGCACTGAAAATAAGAGTATTTCATATACTATTACCATTTTCAACATCCTACTTTTGTGAAATCGAATTTTCTACGGTGGCTGCTTTGAAGACAAAATATAGATTTCACTAAATACAGAAAAGAATTCAGAGTATATACTTCTAACATCTTCCTTTGAAAAAATTTCTCTGCAAGGGAGTCGTTAATATTTATTAAACTTGTTTTTAATTTAGTATTGATAGTTAATTATTAAATTCATTGTGCTGTATCAATACAGTCTGATCTATAAGTATTATATTAATGTAAATATGTATTTTATTTTTTATGTCAGAATGTGTTGAATTTTTGCTTTCCTTTCAGTAAATTAATTTTTTAAAATAGTATTTACTTCTTGATATACTTGCATCTCCATAGGTTAAAAAATCATTGATGTGACAGGGCATGTGACTGTTCATAAAATCATTTTCATATGCTTCCAGTCCTGTGAACTTTGCTGTTGTCATCTTCAAAAATAGGTGGGGGTAATTTTGTTTAATGAAAATAAAATTTGATACTTTTATTATTGGTTATATATGGCGGCCGAGTGGCTAGCGGTGCCATGGGTGTTTGTAGTGGTTCGGAATCCTCTTTAAACTGTAGGTCCCGGTCCTAATAGGATCGTAGAGCGTTGCGGGGACATTGTTACTCCGCAACCGTGGCTAACCTTCAAGCTACACATGCCCCCTGGGTAGTGCAATGTGAGTAACGTCGGTGCAGCCCTTATGGCATAAAAAGATCACGGTCTATCTTGCCAGCTGCATTAGAAAAAAAAATTATTGGTTATATCTGCTGCAAGTTAAAATAGCAATGGAAATGTTATAGCATATAAATTTAAGTAATTGCTCAACAACAAACACCCTGAAGATGAATGTTGTGAAGCTTTCAACAACAGCCTCTTGCACCAAAGAAGGAAAAACTCAGATTCAATAGGAAAAAAAAAAGATCCAAACAAGATGAACCTCTCCTCATAGAATCAGAGGTGAGAAAATTAAGGTACAAAAAAGGTGTCTTGATCTTCTTCCAATCGAAGGGAGTTAAAAAAAAAAAAAAGTTAAAAAATTCTCTCTTTCCCTTTCTCACTTGAAAGAAAACAGGGGCTGCTTGTGTTTACCAAATTACTTAAAACTGCAATTTTGCTGTATTTTTCAAAAGATTTAATATTTTAATAATTACAAATATCTATATAAAAAAAATGTTTCCAGTTGGACTTTTCTGAAAAATATTTTTATTCAACTTTTTAAAATTATGTTAACCAAGATTTATCCATGGATAGCATAAGTGTTAGGATACTTAAAGCTGTTTTGATAGTTTATTGATAAGGTAACAAGTAATGTTAAAATTGTTCTAAATTTTTTTTGAAAAAAATGCTTGTGATTATTGATTAAAATATTTTCACAGTAAAGTATAACTTTTTCATAAAGAGAAAAAATACTGATGCATCAATATTTTTCAATACTAATTCTCTTTCAGAATACTAATATTATAATAAGTAATATACTAATAATAATACTTTCAGAATACTCAAAAATACTAATTCTCTTACAGAGAATTAATATTTTTGTTATTATTAAAATTTAAATGAAAAGCTGATATATTTAATATTAATCTTAAAATTTCTGGAATGATGTATATCCTAAATTATTATTTTTAGTATATATTTGATCCATCGTAAGAAAATTTGTCAAATTTCTCCATTGTTCATTATTTCTTTATAATATGAACAGCCTTTACTTCCAACTGTAAATCTTTTTATATTCAGTCAAGATTAAAGTAATCTTATTTTGGTTCTAAATTATTGGTCCATCAATCAGCTTGTAATTACATCGATCAGCTTGTATCACAAAAAAGAAAAAAGACTTGAAATAAAAGTTATGAAATCAACTTGAACAAATAAGAGGCTCACTTTTCCAAAAGTAAAAATAATTTTATGAAATATTATAGAAAATGCAGCAATTAATTTTAAAATATTCAAATCTTAAAATAATGATAAAAATTGGTTTCCGTTTTCAGATTCACTAAATATTTAATTTCTGCACTTAAGTGCCTAAAAAATTCCAAAAAAGAAAGTACTTTAAAGTCTTGTTTTCTGAAGGAGATCAAAACTTTTTGTCTGATTTCAGGGACAGAAGAGGTTTGCTCACCAATAGCTGACCTTGAAGAACTGAAGGCAAGTATAAAAGATACCGTTACAAATGACATGTTAAAGAACACTTGCTGAGAACCATTTTGACATTCTGCAAGCTACTAGGGGGTACATGTTGAAATCAACTGAAGTATGTGATCGTATAAAAAAAACTTTAGAACAATACTAACAGTGTATCCAAATAAACATGTTTAATTAGAATAGTTTTCACGTAATGCATTTTTAAATTAGGGCAAGACTTTGTATTCACCCAAAGTTAGTTTCAATAGTATCAAACAAAAACAAAAAAAATTACAAATTAGATTTTTTTTGCTATGCACCAGGGAAAAAAATTGGGGCTATTAAAATTACAGATAGACATAAATATCTTGTTATATATAGAAGAGTTTTAATGTTTTCATTTAAAACAATCAATTTCTTATATTTATGATTATTTACAATTAAAATATTACCTGCTACAAAATCTACTTATTTTAAAACAATAGATAATATAGAAATATATTACTTTGAAATTGAAAATGTAAATATAAAAATTGAAATTACAAACATGCCGATTAGAAAAATATATATACATAGAACATAAATTCTATGTTAATTGCAATGATTCTAATGTAATATTTTGGCACTAAAAATCAACTTATAATGAGAGATGGAATATAATTTTCCTTAGTGGTTTCAATTTTTTTTTCTCGGAATTTTAAAACTATAGATCCTTAAATAATGAATATTTAACTAATGTACACTTTCACAAATATTCATGAATCTTTTATTTTATTATCCTTAAATCTTATTTGTTAACTCTCATGTCTTTTTTTTTTATTTTTTTTATCCTACATCCAGGCTGGGCCAATTGACCAATGTATTGCTATCAGATATAAGTGCGAAAGACTAAAGTGAAAAGCATCTCCAGTGTAAACATCCTTTAATTTGGAGCAAATACGGAGATGTCATCCATTAATAGAATCATCCTGACACTGAGGGCATGAGGCAAACTTTACACTGATTTTAAATTTTATTGAGATACTGCTGGAGGTCACCATGGCCTGTCAGCATATGAAAACAGGCGATATCGATCCTCCTTGGTAAATCAAGAGGAATCTTGTAAAAGACACTCAACTTTTCCCAGCAGCAATATAAGAACTTCTGAAAAGGAGGAACACTTTCTATTTACCAAAGCTCAAATTGCAGGTTGGGAATCAATAAAAAACACAATATTTTCCTGTAAGTGAGACTAGGCAACAAGAAGCAGTGCAGAGATTTCCTCATCAAAATTGTCACAAAAGGCACCAGCATTTCCCATAATGGGATCAGCAGATTTCTCAATCTCAAGGAGCAGATATCTTTCATAAATAATCGCAATTGCAAAAGATATTAGTTCTGCCTCAGAAAAAATTCCCTCATAAATTTCATCAATACAGTAAAAATAAAGTTGATTGGGATTTCAATCTCTTTTTAACAATTTATAATTGTTCCAATAGAAACCATCTCTTCTGAGCAATTTTTCCCTAAGAAATAAGGCTGATTTATCATGGTCATCAGATAAGTGATCAATATTCGTCTGAAGCTCCATGACTCTAGACTTTGCAGGAGCAGAATTTTGTGTAATGTTAAGTTTAGATAAAAAAACTATTAGAAGCAGTAATCAAGATTTTAGAATAGTCAAAAATGGGATGAACATATAATTGACAAGGACATCCTGAGATGCACCCGAGTCTCTTCATCAGTTTCATTCTATTTAAAACACTCATCTGCCTTTTTGACTTGGTTTTAACAATTTAGTTAGAGTCTAGCACAATACCTAGGTAAGTGGAATTTTCTGTTCTCAACAGAGGTTGGTTTTTAAACTTTAGGCATATAGTTTGTTTGATGCTCATGGTAAAAAGCTGGAAGCCAGTTTACTCAGGATTGACCAACATTTCATTATCATCTGACTATTTGGCAAGCCGATCAGAGCTTTATTTAATGCCATCTGATTTTTTGATATTTGAGCCTGCTGACCACATAACAAGGTCATCTGCATATACCGAGACCTAAACTCTGGCATGACACTAGGCTCCTAGAAAACATCATTAAACAAGTAAGGACTTAAGACAGAACCCTGTGGGAGGTCCTTTCTTAAATCTTTGGGTGAGAAAAGATCTAATCCAGATGAGGAGGCAGCCAGTAACACCTAGATTTAGTAACTTTTTGAGTAACATGTCTCTTCATACCCAATCAAAAGCAGATTTGAAATCCACAAATACAGCCAGTACATACAGTTTGTTTCAGATAAAAACCATCTTTCACTTCTCGAGAAAAACGAATGACCTGTTCAGTGGTACCTCTATTGCTTCTAAACCTGGTGGTCTAAGATGTGGTTTTTCCATCCCCCCAGATAGAACTGCAGCCTATCATCAGATCTCACTTAAGCACAAAATTCCACTGTAATGAATTTAAATATTTATCCGTATATAAATGAATACTTGCAATGAAAATTCATAATTGATTTTTTACACATGTAAATAATACACTTACTTGACTCAGAATAAAAAAATAAAAAATTTATAACATTAATTTTTTTTAAATAAAAGTCAATAATCTTGATATTGCATAAGAAATATATATTTAGTTAGCATGGAACATATCGCTTAACAAGAAATGAAGTGGCGGACATAAGCATGGGCTAAATAATCATAAAGCCCAGGACAGACCAAAGATTAGCGACATCACCTAAATTGAAGCGACACAATTCATGCCTGTTTAACATAGCTAATAGTAATTTAAAGAAGGTCATTTGACACTGAAGGAGATATTAATGATTAGATAATAAAAAATGTTAACATGCAGAACAAGTCAAGGATTAGACTAAGTTTTTTCATTTTAATTGATGTTCATCTTCTACCTAATGTTTTTTAATTATTTAATGCAAGCATCACATTTCTGACTGAGAAGTTAATGAGAAAAAAAAGGTCAAAAGTAATGTACCAAGAACTAAGGATATACAGTTTTTTTCTTTTGAACCGTTACTGGAATTTTAACAAAACAGGTATCGATTGGATTGAATGTTTCCTCCACTTTAATAAAGATTGTCATTATTCATCAGGTTTTTGTTGTATCTCCATTTTTTGCTTTTTTCTTAACTATAAAGTGAAAGTAAAATTATTTTTCAATAACAGTGAAACAAGTTATAGAGCTACACTAAAATATGTACTACAGATAAAGAGTAATTCTTGGGTCACCAAGATAAATCTTGGTCAGTACTATTTTGCAGTATTTATAATTGATATTTCCTCTACAAATATAAAATTTTGTGTTTCAATACATTTTTTTTTTTGCTGCAGATATTATATTGTTAAAAAAAAGTATAAACATTGTTTATCAATTCATTAAAATATGTCAATAATATTCTAAGAAACTATATTTATCTTTTATGAGAGCCCTGTGGCTTTTGAAGGCAGGATTGTCCCAATTTAGATGTACGTGTTATCAAATGTAATAAACAGACACAAATAATACTCCTTAAACAACAAAGTAATCTTTTTTTTGATATATTAGTGTAAAAGTGACAAATTAAATTATTTTTAAAAATATTGATTATTTATCTATTAATTTCATATTAGCTGAAGAAACTTAAAAACAAAACTTCATTTCAAAATCAGTTTTTTTTTTTCTTCTTTAGCATTAATTAAAAAAATCTTGAGGATTTTTTTCATTTTAAAATAGTAAATGGAATTTTAACATAATTGAATGCAAGAAATTGTGATCAAATGGAAATTTTCGACCACTTATTTATGTAATAAAGTGAACATGTTTGAATATATATATATACCTGAATGTAACATTAACAAAACATAAGCATAGCGTTGAGCACAAGTGATGTCAGTGCTCAAGTATAAATAAAACCACCACTGACAAAAAAACAGCTAGAAATCCTTTTCAAATTCACAAGAAGCCAAGAGAAGGGGGAGGTGTGATACTCCAATGCGTAACCAAAATCGTCAGAGGAAACATTAACCAAAGAATAAATCAGCTATCCAGAGCAAGTTGGAAAGGAGATATAAATTATGTGTTTCCATCTGTCAAACTTCTTAAGGCTGCTGTGGAAAAGAAGTACTGAAAATCATAATATACACTAACCCTACAAAATAGCTAGTATGTTATACTCTACAATAAGATTTATTTTAAAAAGTGAACAGTGGCAAGGAAACTTGCTCGAGGTTTCAAGAAACAGGAAATTTTTTTGTCAAAAATAGAAATCTTAGACATTCAATTTATTTACTACGGATAAATAGATTTGAAAGGTGTTGACTCATTTTTTAATAGATGACATATTGTATGTAATTAAAATGAACATGTATTTATATTTGGATAACACAATAAATTTAATTCTATAAGTGAGATTTCTTTATACTGTATTAATAAATTTTTTTCACTTCTGTAATGGTTTTTATAGTGGTTTACTAATAAAATTAAGTATACTTTATTTAAATACAAGTATATAAAACTATTTAATAATTAAATTGATATTTTCTCTTATTTGATTAAAAAATGACTACATGACCAAGAATTATCCCAATATTGAGACATTTAAAATTATTCAAATTGAGAGTACTTTTATAATGTAGTAAATATTTTATTATGTTAACATCAAGAGGTGTTAATTGTATTACAAATTGAAAGCGCCTCAACTACCAGAAATAAAATAAAATTTCTTTAATATATCATCAGAAATTTTATTTTAGTAATAAACGGTACTTGCGTATTAATGCCACCGCAGCAACAGATTTGGCAGTTTTTAAGTGGCGCCAATCTACCCTTAAAATTTTTGTGACAAATCATAACATATATAAAACACTTTATTTAAAATCAAAACACTTAATTTAAAAACAAAATAGTCAATCGGATTTTGGTGAAAAATGGGCCGATATAGAGTTTAACATAGATTCAAAACAGTCTCTATTTTGGCGCATTGGCAGCTCTTTATTGCCGCATTAGCGCAACTTCTGCTGCGGTAGTGTTAATACGTAAGTACCTAATAAACTAATGGCTACAGAAATACTTTATAAAAATAAGCATTTTTTAAAACTGATAAAAATATACTTTAATGAATTCATTAGTTCAAAATTCATATAGCATAAAAAATTAATTTTCAAATAAAGATTAGAAGGCATTACATCATTAAGCCATACATCCTTTATTATTTATTTTTATCGACATTTTTAAGTTAGAATTTTTTTTAAACAGTTTAACAAAATTTAATACACAGCAAAATAACTGATTGACACAAATAAAATTAATTTCATTATTTTCCCACAATAAGATAAAATAAATGATGATTGAATGACAAATTCACCGAGCATCCAACATAAATCATGTATCTCAGTAACAAAATTTTATGTAGTTCAATTAAACTGAACGGCAATCCTTGAAATATTATTCAGTTGATGTTATACATTTTATCCAATTAGTATAAATTTATGATTGCAATGTGCCTTTTGGGACAAATACTAGTAATCTTCCAGAAGCAAATTAAGTTTAATTTTACATAAAAGATAACACAATATAACAATTTGTCATTAATATGAGTTAATGGTTATAATTCAAACATCATTATATATAAATATCTATCGTTTACTGTGATGGCCTTTTCTTTCACGGTCTCTTCTTCTGTGTGGTGATCTAGATCTGTGTTTGCGCTCAGACCTTTCATTTCGTCTTGAATGGCGATGCTCCTCTCGAGATCTGCTTCGGTGACGTCGTCTTCTACTATCCCTTTCCTGATGTCGAGAAGATCTATGTCTGTGAGGTGATGGACTACGTCTGCGACGAGATGAATGCTCTTTTCGTGGAACTTCCTTTGAATTTTTAGTATGAGATGATTTTTCATTTATAATATTTGTTATATTTTCTTTCAACTCTTCATCTTCCGACTCAGGTTCGTCAAAATCATCTTCAAGGGCACTTATTCTAGGTTCAATTTCACTGTTCATTTCTAAGATGTATCTTTTTTGAATTCTTGGCAGTATAACATCACACAAACGCTCTTCGTGAAGAAGTTCGTCGATAAACTCATCCATATGTACAATTTTAAATTCGCCTTGCCTGTCTTGCATCCTCAGCTTTCGGTAATCATTATACAGAGGCTCTAAATATTTGTAACAATCAAGGGAAGGGCCAACAAGTCTCATGTAAAATGCTCCTAAAGCACGCACATATTTAAAATCTTCTTGCCTTATAAATTCGATAACTATGTCTTTTTCAGGCTGGATTTGTAGCATCTTTAAAACAAGGCAGAGAAACGGTGTCGGTTTGATATTACCGCCAAACACTCCACCAACGTATTTTAATTCCATTGCTTTATCGACAAGAAGTTCTGCAGAAAGAGCAAAACATTCTTCTTTCCAGTATCTTGCATCATAGATGCGTGACCTGATAATTTTTTCAATTAAATACTGAGGATTAGTACCTCTTACAGACTGCGCATCTTTCACTGTTCGATTTGCCATTATAGACAAATTATTACAACAACATCAAAATGTTCTGCTTGATTCTACAAGAAAATCTCAAAACTTGATCAAGACGCTTGACTTGAGTTGAGAAGTAATCCATTTGACTGATTTTGAAAAGAAGTGAAAAATAGATTATTTATAAAATGAGGGGGTTTTTATTTCAGATTACTCTTATAAAATTTTAATTATGTCTTTTGCAATTATTTAAAGCATTCATAATCAGAAGATTTAATTTTTAAAACTAAACTGATAAAAGAAAAAAAAAATTGAGGAAAGTCCTAAATAGATCACTGAAGTTAAATGAAGTTATAAATTGTTTGTTTACATTCATTATTTAAATTGTAGACGTAAGTATGAGAGCTATTATTTTCAATCAAACAATATTTTAATCCATCAATACATTTAATAACTTACATATTAATTGACTAATAACAAAGCTCAATTGGGGTTTAATTTTATGTTTAGTATTTTAAAAAAATGTACTTTTTTTCAAATATTGATCGGCTACAAAGACTTAAAAACAGTGTTTATTATCTATCTATCTGGTGCAATAACGCTAAAGCATATCTCTTAAGCATTTTTTTCTAGACGATTTTCGAATCAATGTTATCAGAATTAATTTTTATACATGAATTATCCACACATAATTAAATAATACTCAAGATTAATATACATTCTATTATATATATATATTTTTTCCAAAACAATATTTATTTTACGTTTCTTGTATATCACTAAAACTACATCCAGTCATAAAATATTTTTTTATAAATATAATTTCAGAGAAAACCTGAGTACTTTTATTGTTAGAAAAATTAAACACAATTATTATCCACTTTAAAGACAAAAAGTGTTAGTTAAGCAAAAATTTTTATATAAATAAAACTTATTTTTGAGTAATTTTAATGGAAAAATAGCAATACATAGGTGAGTTACATTATTTGGCTTGCACCAGAAGAGAATTGAAAACCATCTTTATATACATTTTCTCTTCATGTGTCAAATGCTGTACTTTTGATTATTGGTTTGGTTTGTGTATTGTATCGTTATCTACTGCAAAATTTCTTTTTCATTATATAAAGGATTTTCTATTTCTAATACTTTGCTTTTTGCTAAATGGTATTAAAATGATAAAAATTCAGTTTAATTCCCATCATTAATGTGTTTTTTAAAACTGCAAGATATAACACATTGAAGTATTTAAATACTAAAAAATTAAATTTCCTTTGCTAATATGTTTTCATTAAATTAGCAAAGGAAGTTATACTCTTCTTTATGTAATATAATAGATCTTGATGTGTACATGGTGTTAGATGAAGAAAAATATATATTGTATAATATCAAATGATTTAATCTATGTTTTTTTATTAGTTAAATTTATAATTGTAATAATTCAGAATTTTAAAGTAAAAGATAGTGAATTACTGAAAGTAAAAGATAGTGAAATGTTTCGCATTGATTTTTAATGTCAGCATTACGACTTTAAAGACTGTTTGTGTGACTTTTTTCCCCCATCTAAAAAAATTTTAAATAATTAAATATGGATTATCATAAATGGCCATTGTTAGCAAAGATGGCTAATAGCATAAATGATAAGGGTGTCAATTACTAATAGATAGCAATTTTTCATTCTTGTAAAAAGATTGTAAATTCTGCACTCTGATATTTTTCTAGGTACTGTAATACTTCAAGATGGCTTCATCATCTAATAAACGACATTGTAGAGATAGTCTAGAGATGTCACCTGAAAAAGCTTTGAAACTTTTTGACAGTGGTGGTGTATTAATAGTTCTTAATCTTCCTGTTGGCTCTGTGTTTGGTATAGACATGAAAGTTTATCAAGTTGGAGATAAATTTCTGGGACTCAAAATGATACCACCAGGTCTTCATTATATATATTACAGTGCTGTCAGTAAAGATGGTTGTGTTGCACCTAGAACTGGATTCTTTTATTTTTTTTCTCCTCAAGAAATTGTTATGAAGAAATGGGACAGTAGTAATGAAGGTATTTATAAAATATATTTTTCATTTATAAATATTTTGTTCATTTATGAAGTTAGATTTAAAAAAAAAATCTATATCATAATGTTCTGTTGAGCTAACAAGTTATTAAATTGTTGTGAAATCAAATGGTATCTAAAATAATAAATTTATAAATATCTTAGCAGCCCTTTAAATGGAAGTTTGTTTAACGTTGAATTTTTTTAATGTGTGTTTGAGTATAATTGGTCTAAGTGGTACATGTTTGACAACGATATTGGATGAGAAGTTATTAAAACAAAATGCTAAAAAAAGATGTTAAGTGAAAACAGTGATATGTTATTGTCATTTTCTTCCTACAAATATTTATATTAAAGGAAATAAATAGCAAAGTTTTACTTAATAAAATTTAAATAAAATACGATTAAAAACAAATTTTTTTTGTTAATTTCTTTTTTAGAAATATTTTAAAATTGCGAACATATAAAGATGCATAGTAAAAAAAATATCATGAATGTTATTTATTGTATTTTAGACTTAAATAGCCTAGCTCCATCAGGAGAAGAAAAACAAAGAATAAGAGAAAACCTACAAGATTTAGATAAAAATCTTGGTGCATATCCATATCAAACTTTGAAAGAGTGGAATCGCTTGACATGTAACATTTCTGGTAAGAATTTCTTTTTCTTTTGGAATATTATTATTAGTCTAAACAAGTAATATTGAGCTATTAAGTATTGATATAAATAATTCTTCTCAAGCGCTACAGCCAATTATCAGTCAACCTGTTTCAGACAGCTTCCAACAGCGAGGCCCATCCTGACACTAGTATCTAAGATAAGATCTGTCTAGTGTTTTTCTCACTGAGATTTCTAAATATGAGAATTTACTTTCTATGAGGTAGGATCGTTAGCCCTACACCCAATGCCTTGCTTTGTCACTCTACTGTCATTTGTTGTTCCCGAAGGCTAATTCGACCTTGACCTACAGTTGAACAGGGATTCTAAACTACTACAAACATCCATGGAACTACCAGAACTTGTATCTAAAATATGTGGTACAGAGCACTAGTCACTCGACCATCAAGCCCCTGATTTAAATACTACTAATATAAAAACATGTATGGTAACGCTCCCAATTTATTTGAGTTACTCCCAAATTTCACCCCCTTCTCTGAAACTCTCTAATAGTATATAAATTCCCTGAATTTTTTCAAAAATAACGTATCAAATTTTTAGGAAATTACTTTAAACAGATTTTTGTACAAGAAATAGAAAGTACTGTTAATGGGATTCCTTTAAGATATTGAAAATTCATTAAAAATGAAATTCATTTGTTCTTGAATATTTAAGTGTGAATTATCATAATTCTTCTTATCACAAAGAGAATTGGCATTAAACCAAATAGTTGTTGGTTATGTCACTTCCAAGACTGTTGAAAAATTAAACTATGTATAAAAACATTTTAAAACAGTTTTTTTTACCCCCAACTGTAAAAGGATATAATGTTAAGATTTTAGGCTATATGCACCACTATTTTCCTTTTAGCAAAGTATGTTTTGCTGAATTTTTAAATCTCAACAAGATCTTGTCGAAAGACTTTTGTAAATTGCAGTACTTTATTGGGCTATTTCCAGTAGTTTTAAGATTCAAAGGGGGAGAGTTGAAGGAAGAATCTTAGATGTGATCTACTCACAATTTTGTGAATTGTAAGTGGAAAATTTAACTTCAGAGATTGCTGATGAAAGTAAAGTTGACCCACAGTAGTCTCTGATAGGAAAAATTACCAACTCTCTTGGTCAATGAGAGTATGAGAAATCGGTTGCATTCATTCTTTCTTTGCTAATAATTCCAGATTGAAATGCTGAATCTTCAGTCTAGTGAAGAAAAACAGAATGCATTATAGAACTTCATTATCCAACAAAAGCCTGGAAATTTGATGCTCATAAAATGTTCCAACATTCAAAAGTGCTTTAAAGCAAAGAATTTCCTATAAAGGGAAAAATCAGCTACTTATTTATCTTTTTATTAATACCAAACAAAACTTCCAATATTTTTTTTTTTTTTTTGTGAAATGTATTTTCATTCCCTGTTGTCGGCAGCTGCATAAAACATCGTTCTTTTGTTATTTCGTTAAAAAAAATTCATTTTCAATTTATAAATAAAACTAGTTATGGTATTATTTTGAGCCTTCTTCATTTGTGTTCATGTTTTTTTCAATGAAATATATAGAATCGAATTATTTCATGCATTTGTAATACATGAAATACTAAGAAAAGGCTGCATGCAAAGCTGACCATCTTCAGCAAATAGCTACATTAAAAAATACTTTCTTTATTTATATATAGATAGACAGTAAGATCATAAATTATATATATATATATATATATATATATGTGTGTATCTACATAAGCATATATGATGTTACTATCTTTACAAATTTTTTGCTATATAAATTTAAAAAAAATAAGTATATGAGTGTAAATTTAAAAATACTAGATTAAGTTTAGGAAGTAAAAGTTAATCCAACAAAATATTCATTCAATGTATTAATCAAATAATTTCATCCTTATGATTCATATAGAGTTCTATCGGAATTCTTTGTTAGTTTTTATTGTATAATTTTGTGTTTTTTTGCCAGAATCATTAGTGAGTCGACTGCAACCAACATGTGGTACTGTAAGTTCTGTCACACAACTGATACCTCTAAGTTACCCAACAGAAGAAAGCAAAGAACCAGACAGCACATCTGAGAAAAGATTTCAATCTTTGGAGGATAAATACCTCCCCAACATGAAGCAAGTGCCTGGTACTGAAATCAGATTCACAGAAATACCAAAAAATAAGTAAGGTTCTTCTTAATAATTCTTACTACATATTACTAAATATTGAAACTATTTATTTTCACCTGTATTATATTTACTAAAATAGATCTTGAAGATTTTTTTGAAAATTAAAAGAATGCATAAAGCAAAATGCAAATAAAATAAAACACTGATAAAAATGCAGGATAAATAAACCAAGATTATTAGATTTGCCTTATACACTGCTTGGATTTCATTTCAAAATTGGAATGTTCAAAGTTCAAATTTTTAAATCCAGTTATTTATACAGTTTTGACATTTAGGATAAACCATTGCAAAAATTATGTAACGTGTTATTGTAAATGTTCAATTTGTATAAATAATTTAATTAATAGTTATGCTACACAATTCTAAAAGTTGTCACTTTTTCTTTTCTTCGAATGAAATAGATGTATAAATATTGGAGAACAATAATTATGATTATTAATAATTTTATAAAGGCAAAGTTTCAAAAAAATTTATCTTTTTTCTTTAAATTCATAAAAAGCTATAAATTTTCATCATAATCTGTTTCTTTTCTGTTTTATTTAGTACTATTTAAAATATTTCATTTGAAATTAAAAATGGATATTTATTCTGAAAATAAAGTTACTAATGAATTTTTTTTATTGAAATTTTAATGTTAAAATCATGATTGATTCATGGTTATTATAGTTTTAAAACTTGACAGCGTTTTAAAGTATTGTGCTGTTCCAATAATTAAATGAAAACAAATCTAATAGAGAAGTCTTTAGAATTTAGCAACCCTCATTAAAATAAATCAAGATTTATATCTCATTTGAAGTGATATAAAGTTTCATTCATGAAATGTGCAAAATTTTTATTGTAGATTTCATATTTTATAAAGCATAAAAATCTCTCAATACTATACTAGGCAACATGAAGTTTATTTATGCTTAACAAATAATTTTAACAAATTTATTGTATAATTTTATATTCCTAAAAAATTTACATTTTTTTTATCGTGAAATTATTGTAAAAATGATATGATAAATTTAATAATTTGATTTTCTCCTTAGAGCAAGTAGCTTCATCAAGTTTAAAAGTATAATCAACAATACATTTTTTATGAATTGTTGTGTTTAATTAGTTAAAATGAGTTAATGATTTTATAAGCTGTTTTTAAATGATGTAGAATACTTTCATAGTGTGTTTTACTGTGGAATGAAATTAACGATTAAAATTTTCATTTTTAAATGCATTTAATGTCATGTATATAGTGGAAAAATTATTTTAAAATCTAATAAACATTCAGAACATTATTTGAATAAAATATATCATTTAAGTTCTTGATTTTTTATATTAGGTATCCTGACGGCTGTTCAGCTGCACAAATCACCATGCATAACATGGATTCTACCTATGTTCTAGAACAATTGTTAGAGCAATACCAAAATAAGGAAGACATTATTGGAGAATTGCAAATGGCACATGTGTGCTTTCTGATTGCACATGTTTATGATGCTTTTGAACATTGGAAGAACTTGGTTCAAGTTCTGTGTTCTGTTGATTCAGGACTAGAAAAGTATTCAGCAATATTAAAAACATTTCTTACTATTCTTCATTATCAATTAAAAGAGATTCCCTCAGATTTTTTTGTTGATATCACATCTAGCAACAATTTTCTGGTAAGCACTCTTCAAATCTTTTTTGAAAATGTAAAAAGTAGCAATGTCAATGAAGAATTCAAAAAGTTTGTCGACAACTTCAGAAAGAATCTTACTAAGACATATAAATGGGATTTTGAGATGATTCCTGATGATGAACAGCCAGTTGTTGTAGAATTATAAGAATGTACTGTAATGATCTATTCTTTCTGTTATTTTTTTTTAATAAACTAATGTAAATATTTGAATATTGTGAATTTTTCTTTCAATTATTTCTTTTTATACAAGCCAGAATAAAATTAATTTTAATTATCTTATATAATAAAGTTGTTTTATTTACTAATTATATTGATATTATTTCTGAATGAAACATTTTTAGTTTCTGAAATGTGAATGCAATAAAAAAAATGTTTAAAGAGTTTCTTAATTGTAAAGTAAAATTTAATATGGTGCTGAAACAAAGCACTCCAATAATAATTGCCGTAATGTAATTATCTGTACATACTCGCTTATTATGCATGTATGTATGGGGTTATACATATATCGCTATCACAATCGTTTAAGCATGTCCATGGCTGTCTGAATTAGAATATTTTAGGTGATAATTCTCATCGGAAGTTTTATAATTGTGGAATTTTTAATAATCTTTTTGATCTTGTGATGAGGTAGTAGACATTATCTTTAAAAGAAATAAAGCCGGAATTGCAATGATTGAATTTATCGGGAACTGAAAAATATAGAATTCTCTTAAGTACGATCCCTTGAAAAAAATTTACATACATAAGTTAAGGCAATTGTTTGGTAGGAGATAATAGAAATGCTATCTTCGTTTTGCTTAAGGATTGTGATGATTTGTTCATTGAACAATTCTTGTTGAATTTTGCCGGTGAGCCAAATGCTGTTAAATTATGAAGATACTGATCAGGACAAGAGGGGGGGCGAGTAATAGTCTCTTCTCCGTCTATTGTCTGGTCAATCTATGTTCTAAATTAATTTTTCAGATAAATGAAACAGATCTTCAAAATTGAGGAATGTTTCTTGTATAAAAAAAAAAAAAATTGAAGTAAAAATGGTTTTTTGACGATATTGTGAGCATTCATTGTAAAATGTAGAATGTGGAATATAATATGCTAATGAAAGGTAAAAAGAAATCGGGGAAATATAAAAAAAAAAAAAAACATAAAGAAAAACCTAGAGGATATATTTACAGCTAACAATTGATTGTTATGATAGTTGAGAACATTGGATGAAGTTGTTAAAATCCTGCAAAACTTCGAAGGTCATTTTCTTACCATAAATTTTTGTAATCTTTAAATGGGGTGATTGAAGTTGTACTGATGGAAGGAGAGACTTTCTTCATTGCTTGGCTCAGGGAAGTTAGTGATGCAGTTGTATTCTCCTTCTATTTGCTCACAGATTCTCGTAATCTATTGTAAGGCTATTCTTTCCTTCGAGTTCTTTCATGAATTCTTCGAGAAAGATATTAGTGGGGATATTATAGTGTAAGTATCTTGGGATTTCCGCCGATAAAGATATGCTGATGTCGGGACGCCCATGATAGCTTTTATATTGCTAATTTTTTGGCACTGTCATAATGATTGGTGAAAATATTAACTTGCCTTGTCAGGTACGTTGCATATGTTTGATGTATTTTAGAGTGATGATTTTAGATGACAAACTGCTTTTCAATGTTTTAGGATGCTCTTTGTAGATCAGTTCATTCGGTACTGCAAGCACATAGTGAAAGATCTTGCGCTGTAATTAAATACTATTTGTAATCTGTTTTAATGGCACGATGAGCCTTAAACTGAAGATCCTCAATATAGCTGTGCTCCATTAAATTGGAATGTAAAGCATGTTCGACATATTTGGCTCTAAAAGCACCTCCTACTCAAAAGGCATTACCTTCCCGAACTATATTCAACAAAAAACTGAACATTTTGCAAGAATTTAATTAATACGTGACGAAAGAAAAAATTATGTTAATAAATAACTCTAGTTTTTTTAGTTAAAATTACTCAGCAAGAAAAATTTTATCGGTATAAACAGAACACTAACAAATCAAATTTGTAAGATTCTCAGAGAACCTTGGCCACACAACGATCTCTGTCTCCTTCATTGCAAATGGTGATGTGATGTGATGGCTGTGGTCTAGTGCCCTTAGATATGGGAGAATATTGAAAAATAAAGGAAACAGTTGCAAAAGGAGATAAACACTAAGCGAGCTTATACTCAACCGCATTCCTCCTGCTTATTATTAATTTATGTCAGCGACAATCATCTAATCAAGTTATAAGAAAATTCTACTACTAAGTTGAATAAAGATGTCGAGTGCCTGAGCACGAAGCGGTCATCTACTCATCTACTCAATGGTATGTGATGGCAGTAGAAAAGAAAAGTCATGATAAATAGATAATAGTAATCGTATGAATTGACAGAAAAAAAGAAAATAAGAAAAATGTAAATCATCGGTGATGAAAACGTAACAAGAAATTTATGTTCTGTGAAGAGTACAGATTAATGGAACAAAAAGCAGAGCGGGAAAGAATATGCGTTGGAGTAAAATATCTAAAAAGCGATAAATGAGCAGGAAATGATGGTGGTTTGAGGCTTCGATTCCATTTAGAAGTATAGAAAGGATACTTGTATTTTCCATTCAATTGCGTAAATATAGTTTGTGCCTTGATGAGAGGGTTTTCGTGAGTATCAATGGCATTGAAGAAACTTCTAGAAAGTTTTGTAAAGTAGTTGTCAATAGAATAAATTTTTAAATCTTGATGAATTGTAGAGTTGCGGACAAACCAGTGATGATACGAAGAAGTTTGTTTTGAATATAAGAAAATTCTTTTGACGCGTGCAATCTACTGGTCTTAAGGAGTTTGAGAACAGCGGGAAATCAGTGAAGTTGCTTTGTTCTGACTCTTTCAATTGCTTTTCAAAGAAAGAAAAGTATTTCCTATTATTTTTTTAAATATATTTTTCTTCAACTTAGGTGATTCTTAACCTTATATTTTTGATTCTTTTTACCATTTTTTTCTATGTAAATTAAACTGGCTCTACTTTGAACTGTTTAAAGTTGCCATCTACACTAACTCATCCAACTCAATGTTAAACTAAGAGAAATTGTTCACTATTAATTAAGGCTTTACTTTTGTAGCTATTCAAACATATAAATTTCCTCGGGTGAACAAATAAAAGATTAATACTTGCATGTTTGTACTTTTTTTTTTTTTTTTTTTTTTATTTAAAAAAAAAAAAAAATAAAAATGTAAAAGGATAAATTCTTTTTTTCCCAGATGTATTTTTTTAAATGTAAATGAAATGGCGTAAACATGCCAAATTAAAATTTTATGGAAGAATGCCCCTCCCACCCCCACTCATCCGTTGAGGAATGACTACTTTCCTAGTGACCAGGAAGTTAGTCTCTCTCATTCCAAATAAAAGCAGATCTATGGGAAGTTGTTTACCTCATCTCTTTTTCTTATTTTCCCCTTAACCTCCAGCATAAGGAAAAACATCAACTATGATGTACTATACTAGATACTATATCTAGAACATAGATTCTAGATATAGTATGATCTAGAATCTATGAAAGAAGCAAATGAATGGATGAATCTTCGCAAGCTATGAACATTGGTTCTTATGTGTCATTCTTTAGCATTTCCTCTTTACCACCGAGGAAAAGATTTTCTATTTTGCCAGGAACAAGTTCTTTTTTTTAAACACATATTAAATTTTGATATTATTAAAATGTATCATATTAAATATTTTCTAAATTAAATCTATTGAGTGCCTTGCTTATTTTAATCAATTTATCCAGTATTTTCACAATTATGTTACTTTGATAATCATAAAATTTTATGTTAATTATTTCATGATCAATAGATATTTAAATATTTAATAACGTAAAAGGGGGTGGGAACAAAATTTCCAAGATACTCCTTTAAACTGGTATATCCTTGATCTGTGCATTACACCCATTTTCGGTTTTAAGAAGGTTTCTATAAATGTGGGCTTATATATATATATATATATTCCGGCTTTTATATATATATAAAAGCCGCATTGTAAAAACATAAAAATTAAGGAGAGAGAGGGCCAAAGACTTTTCAAAACGAAAACCAGTTTGTGTAAAAAGGCTATAAAAATAACATTCATTATATAAAAATTTATAGAATTAAACAGAAATTTTCGCATGTGATTCCTTCGTAGTTATAGTAATTAATTTTTTCCCAATGTTTGCTATTTTTCTGTTTACATATATGTAGGATTTGTTTGCCTGCTAAGCACCAGATGGAAACACATCACGGACTAGGTGCCTTTCACACCAACCTTTTGCCATGTAGTGGCAGTGTTGGACCTTGAACTCTGGCCCTGAAAGAAGGGAAAAACCCCGTAGTTGCGCGTGAGAGGAGAAAGCTAATTGACATGGGAGACGCTGCGTCAAGCAGCGGTAGAAAATGGTTGTGAATATATCAATACTTTCTGTAAATATTAATATAAATATATTCATTAAATATCTGTTGTTGAGAGAAAACCAACGCTTCTTTATTTCGCTTTGAAATACACCCCTAGATTGCCTCCCTCTGTCGTTAAAAATTTGCTAGATTGGTAGAAAAATTTACAAAATTGGGGACTCGGGCGGGATGCATCAGTTGAAACCGATGTAAGTCTACAGAATTGGGGTTTCGGCTGGGATCCGTCTTTTGCCAGCGGCCCAAATCTACATAAATTGGGGGCTCGGGCCAAGATGAATCCGCTGGACTGTTGGAAGCGTGCGAAATAGCCGTCCTGGTTATAAGTGATACAGTGAAATAATTCGATAAAATTAAATGTCATGCCCGAAGGCTTCCAAATCTGATGAATGGTGCCGCGAGAGCAACCCCTCCACTTATCTTAGAACCCGGCTCGGACGCCATGCAGCATGACTAGCTGGGCAAGGAGATACAAAGCCCCGCCCGGAGAACCTCACCTACCACCACATTTATTGAAAAATAAAAACGATACGTGATACAAAATTATAATACAATACAAAAACAAATCCTTGGTTACAAAAAAGGGAAGAGAGACAGGCTAATAGAGCTGCAAAAACAAAAGACGAGACACATACAACAAATACTGGGACGAACACAATTCAATGTAATAAAATAACAATAAAATGAAAATAAGAAAAATACAGTTCTCTTTCTTTGCAGTTGGCGGGACTTGAAAGTACCTTCTAGAGAGAGTCACAGTGTTTTGCATGAAAATTTTCTTTTTTTTGGGGGGGGGGGGCGGGGTTGTCCTGTTCAAAGTTCTTAGTAGAATTAGTGAGTAGGATCATCTTCATCTTCGATGGGCTGCAGCGCTGATTGAAGTTTGATCTTCATAATTTCAATCAGACCCATCTTTGACTTATAGTTAGCGAAAATAAGGTTCATGGAGATGGAGCTGTGGTTCAGTGGGAGGGGCTTGGACCTTATGCTATTCCAAAGAGGGCACTGGTAAATAATGTGATGTCTGTCTTCTGTAGAATGACCACATTGACAGGAAGGGGACTTGTGAAATAGCCTTGCTTGGTGGATGCCTATGGTTCCGTGACCAGTAATGAGCTGGTTCAGGAAAAAGTCGCCTTGGATTCTATTTTCCTTGGCTTCCTTGTAGAGCTCGTAAACGTCTCTGCCTTTTGTAGAGTGGAGCCACCTAGATTGCCATTCAGCCATTATGTTCTTATGTAGTAGCTTTTTAACTATGGAAGTGGTAAAGTTAACTTGGATGTCTATTGAGGGTTCGTTAGTTGCAGATTTTGCTAGGAAGTCTGCCCTTTCGTTTCCTGCGAAACCCACGTGCGCTTTAATCCAGTGAAGGTGAATTTTACCTTCAAGATTGCAAATTGAATTTCTAAGTTGGATGACTAGAGGGTCTAGGTTATTGACATTTTCCAAGGCTTGGAGTATTGATCTTGAGTCCGTAATGATGTGGGCTTCTTCCAGGTGATTTGAAGAAGCCATTTTGTTGGAGATAGCCGTCCTGGTTACAAGTGATACAGTGAGATAAGGCCACCCTGGCCAAGATGAATCCGCTGGACTGTTGAAGTCTTAACAAAACTCTAGGTTCGGCCGGGATGCGTCAGTTGAAACCGATGTAAGTCTACGAAATTGGGGTTTCGGCTGGGATCCGTCTTTTGCCAGCGGCCCAAATCTACATATATTTAATGACACACCATATCAAGTCAATAGGAAAAAAAAGAAAATGAAAAAGGAATGTGTTACATACACAATAATTCGTATAAAAAAGCCACAACAACATTTGCTAACCGTAAATTTTCATAGAAACATTAAATTGTATAACAAAATTGTTATAACATTTGCTGTACACAAACCCTAAAGTGCCTCACGTTGTTCTTTCAAAAAATAAAAAGTTCAAGATCCAATATATATATGTATATTATATATACAGTAAAATCAAACTCCGCTAGTGAAGGGGATACATTTCTCGCGCTAAATGAAACAAGATCATCTTAACACGTAAATAATGGGGATAAGTAAATCAGAACAGAGGGTTTTATTTTGTAACAATTATTATTAAATACTTTTTATTACAATAACTATAGAGATCGGGTCTGGATTAACGGTTTTATTTTTAAGTTAATCACTTTAAATTTGCCTCCAGCCTTAATTTTACTGCCAAAATCAATAAGAAGCACCCCTCTTGCAAGAAAATTTTACCTGAAACCTCTTAAGGTAGCAAACATTTTCCTCTGCTGTTTTCCATATATATTTCAGATATACCTAGAAACCCTAAACTCTTTACTGCAATCTCTACTGGTGACACTTCTCTGCAAAAATAAAAATTTCAAGTTTCTTACTCATATTCTTACAAATCATTAAAAAAGATGTTGGTATGTATTACTAATCATTGAAAAGTAGTATATTGCTACTACTAACTAAGTTGAATAAAGAGGTCGAGTGCCTGAACACGAAACATTCATCTACTCAATAGTATGTGATGACAGTAGAAAAGAAAAGTCACGATGAATAGATAATAGTTGTTTGTTGTTGTTTCTTATCCCACTTGGCTGGCCAAGCCCACGAGCCCGTACGTACTCATGATTGAAGGGGAAGGAAGCAGCTTCTGTTGTGATGGAGCACCCGTAGGTAGAAGCCTGACTTTTGCTCCGTGACGCTCTTACGGTCATAGGAGACCGGGACCTACGGCTTAAAGTGGATTCCGAACCACTACAAACATCCATGGCACCGCCGGGATTCGAACCCGAAACCTGTGGCACCGAGCGCCAGAGCGCTAGACACTCGGCCATTCAGGTCCCAAATTTGCCAACGGCACGCGGTGTTCCCAAGTGGTCACCCATCCAAGTACTGACCGCGCCCAATGCTGCTTGACTTCGGTGATCTAACGAGAACCGGTATATTCAGCATGGTACGGCCGTTGGCTATAGATAATAGTAATCGCATGAAATGAAAAAAAAAATGTAAAACAATGGTGATGGAAACGTAAGATGAAATTTATAATCAGTAAAGAGCGCAAAACGATATGAGCAAAAAGCAGAAAAATATAATTCAAACAAGGGAGTGTATGTAAAAAAGTAAAATCAACTGCAATGACCGAAGAACTCAAGAAGGGATAGGGAGAAGAAGAGAAAAAAAAATGCAGTAGAGTGAAATAAATTATAATGATCAAAAGGCTCATTTAGAAGCCAAGATCAAAGGAGAGAAGAACGAACTGTTACTATCAGTTTGTTTAAGTAATAAATCTTACAGAGCAGAAAAGAATATGCTTTGAAGTAAAATATCTAAAACGCCCTGGGGGCCCCACGGGGGGGGGAAATAAACTATTGAAATAACAATTGGAAATGATTGCGAATTAATATTGGAAGTTATTGAACTCAAGTAGAAAAAAAAGTAAACAGGAAATTATGGTGATTTGAGGCTTCAATTCCATTTAGAAGTAGAGTAAGGATACTTGTATTTTCAATTCAATTGTGTAAACATAGCTTGTGCCTTGATGGGAGGGTTTTCATGGGTAGCAATAGCATTGAAAAAGATTTCTAGAAAGTTTTGTAATATAGTTGTCAATATAATAAATTTTTAAATCTTGATGAATTTTAGAGTTGCGGACAAACCAAGGTGAACCAGTGATGATACAAAGAAGTTTGTTTTGAATAATTTGTACAGACTTTTTGTCGGATTTTGCAGCTAGACCCCAGATTGGTAGTATATTACTAATCCTTTTAAAAAATTTAGAAGACTATTGGTTCGGCAAATGGAAAATTATCGAACCAATTTATGAAGTTATATTAAAAAAAACTGAGGCAATTAAATTTTATAAAGGTCATAAATATAAAACTATTATTATTCTAAAAAAATCAAATTCTTCCTTGAAAAAATAGTACCACATATTTAGGGATCTTTTTCAATCAATACTTTAGCTGACAGAAAAGCTTCGCTTACAAAAACAAAATTTTCCACCGTAAATATACATATTTAGTCTGATCAGCATAGAAAATAAATTTATTTCATAACATTAATACTTTTATTTGCTATTGTAGCGACACCTATTGATGGAAAATGGAATACAAATTGAACCACTTCTACTTTCACTGTTAAAAAGGGGAATTTTCCCGCTAGAATAAAAACAAGAAAGTAGTTGGCGTTAGAAATTAAATAAAAGATGTTGTAAATGTAAAAATTGATTATCGTCTTTTATTTTGCCGTCTGGATTTTAATAACACTACGCAACCTTCATCACTAACTAGTAAAATATTCCGCACAAAAGCAGGTATTTTTTGTAAAAATAATGTTGTTAGCACCTTATCAGCAATTCCATCAGTAGCCAGGTTTCTCATTGTTTGTAAAAGTTGACTGAGTTTAAGATCTCCCAAGTCAAGTCCTGTCAGCAGTCTCTGAAGACGCTTATTTTCGCTTTCTTTAAAAGTATTCAGCATACGTTCTTTTGCAGCGGTATATTTTGTTCTATTATCATCACTTATAATGTCCCACAAACTTTCAACAAATTTCGGTTCTAATTGCGAAACTAAGTAGTTGAATTTTGTATCCTCGGCTGTTATTCCACAAATTGAAAATTGTGCTTCAACTTGAAAGAAACATATTTCTGGTTTTTCTGCCCAAAAAGGAGGTATTTTGACACTTATCCGCGCTACTTCATCTTTTTTCGCCGATTCATTACTTTCAGTCATTTTGTAAATAATTCACAGTTTGCAAACAATTCACGGGTCACCAAGTATGTGGCGGCTTTGTAAAGGTTGCGTAGTGTTATTGAAATCCAGACGGCAAAATAAAAGACGATAATAAATTTTCACAATTACAACATGTTTATTCCATTTCTAACGCCAACTACGTTCTGTTTTCATTCCAGCGGGAAAATTCCCTTTTTTAGCAGTGAAAGTAGAAGTCGTTCCATTTGTATTCCATTTTCCATCAATAGATGTCACTACGGACGAAAAGAACCATCTTTCTTTGTTACTATATGTAATGGACTTTCCCATTCTGAGCTAGATGGACTAATTATGTTATTGTCTAGCATATATTTAAATTCTCTTTTAGCTATTTCCAACGGTTTTGGATCTAATTGTCCTGCTTTACAATTTATAGGTTGTCCTTTAGTTATAATATGATGTTTTACATTATGTTTAACATTTGAATTAAGAAAATTTGGTTTTGTTATATTGGGATACATAGAAAATAAATCAGAATATTTACATAAGCTGCTTGTTGTATTTACACTTTCATTAATAGAGATGGGTGCAATGTCACCATAAACTGGAAGGTTAGTTACACCATCAATTAATCTTTTATAATTTATATCAATTAATAAATTGAACTTATTTAAAAAATCTACATCTAGTATAGGTTTACTAATTTTGGCCACAATAAACGGGAATGGAAATTCTCGGCGTAAACCCAGATCAAGATTTAAAATTTCTGTACCAAAAGTATCGATTGCAGTATTGTTTGCAGCACATAATTTATAGTCACTAATAAATTTGTGTTTAGAAGTATAAGGAATAAGACTTACGTCCGCTCCACTATCAACCAAAAAGGTTAAACCCATTTTTTTGTCGTTGACAAATAGACGGTATTGACGGCAATGTTTTGTATTTTCAGCAGCAGAGAATGCCGTTAATTCTGTTGCTGATTCTGGTTTTCCGAAGAATTATTTTTCCATGCACATGGAGCTTTGCAGTTATCAGGAAAACATTTTTCTCGAAAACGAAAATGGTAATAACAGTATTTGCCTAAAGGATTATAATAGGGATTGCGAGACTTACTTCGATGAGAAGAAGAGTATCGACCTCTATTTCTCCTTTGAGAACGAGAGTTCCTTGTGACACTCAGTTTTTCAAGTTTATTATCCAAAGATGCAATTTGTTGTCGTAAATCAGTTATGGCATCTGATCCTGATGAAACATTATTGCTAACGCAGTAAAATTCTTGTTTTGGTTGCATTTCAAGAATACGATCCGCCTTTAATGAGAGTTTCTCAATTCCTTCATCACTAATTAGTAAAATATTCCGCACGGAATCAGGCATTTTTTGTAGAAATAATGTTGTTAGCACCTTATCAGTAATTCCATCAGTAGCCAGGTTTCTCATTTTTTGTAAAAGTTGACTGGGTTTAAGATCTCCCAAGTCAAGTCCTGTCAGCAGTCTCTAAAGACGCTTATTTTCGCTTTCTTTAAAAGTATTCAGCAAACGTTCAATCGCAGCGGTGTATTTTGTTCTATCATCATCACTTATAATGTCCCACAAACTTTCAACAAATTTCGGTTCTAATTGCGAAACTAAGTAGTTGAATTTTGTATCCTCGGCTGTTATTCAACAAATTGAAAATTGTGCCTCAACTTGAAAGAACCATATTTCTGGTTTTTCTGCCCAAAAAGGAGGTATTTTGACACTTACCCACGCTACTAAACAATTTGCAAACAATTCACGGGTCACCAAGTATGTGGCGGTTTTGTAAAGGTTGCGTAGTGTTATTGAAATCACGACGGCAAAATAAAAGACGATAATCAATTTTCACAATTTACAACGTTTATTCTACTTCTAACACCAACTACGTTCTTGTTTTCATTCTAGCGGGATAATTCCCTTTTTAAACAGTGAAAATAGAAGTCGTTCAATTTGTATTCCATTTTCCATCAATAGGTGTTGCTACAGGTTGCTAGCACTCGTACGAAATCAGTACAAATTATTCAAAACAAAATTCTTCGTATCATCACTGGTGCACCCTGGTTTGTCCGCAACTCTACAATTTATCAAGATTTAAAAATTGATTCTATTGACAACTATATTCCAAAACTTTCTAGAAATTTCTTCAATACCATTGCTACCCACGAAAACCCTCTGATCAAGGCACAAACTATATTTACGCAATTGAATGGAAAATACAAGTATCCTTCCTCTAGTTTTAAATGGAATCGAAGCCTCAAACCACCATAATTTACTGCTCACTTATCCCTTTTTAGATATTTTACTTCAATGCATATTTACTGATCATAAATTTCTTGTTACGTTTTCATCACCGATGATTTACATTTTTCTTACTTTCTCCTTTTTTTTCTCTCAAATCATACGATTGCTATTATCTATTTATCATGATTTTTCTTTCCTACTGCCTTCACATACCATTGAGTAGATGAACGCTTCGCTTTGAGGCACTCGACATATTTATTCAACAATGATGATGAGCACTCGTAAATCGCCCGCCTCAGTTTTAGAGTCTCACAATTCCAAGCGTAACTCAAACACTAATGAATATTTTGACGTTAAATTAAACACAAGTGTGTAGGACAGTGCCAGAAAACTAAAATAAATACTAATAATAATAATAATATTGACATACCATATGCCCGGGAAATTGAAAACTGGTTTTACTTTTTGGAGTACACAGCAGTACATTTATTTTTATTCTACACAAAGTTATGATCTAAAGATCTGGCAACAGTTTTTTAATCTCGAGGTACGAGTACACTCGATGTGCGCTAGTTTTAAAGTTTATACTTCTCGAAGCACAAAGCAAAGTTGAGGTTTTGTACATCTGATCATGATAAAAAATAATGTAAGCAATTTATTAATAGTTAGCAAGTTAATGTATGTTGTGTAAGTTAAATTATCATATCTGTTATTCTGTACATACATTCAATTTAAATTTTACTCGCGTTTTCATTGGAATTTTACCCTTTTTCAATCCTCCATTTTGATTTTCAGTCGATGGAGATAGTTATGGTAAAACTAATCAATAAAACGATACTTAAATTTTTATTGACAATCTTATAGTGAATGGTGACCAAGGTAGTTATTCTGTTAACCTTGAATCATCGCTCTTGTCTGACTGCGTTTTACGATTCGAGGGGAGTGATTTGCATGACAATTATATGTGTGTGTGCATGGAATATTTATGTAAATATTTTACAATACTTCAGTAGTTCCTCCTACATTTGAGCCTGTTCTTTGCTTAGTGCAAATGGAAGTATATTGGAACGAGTCCCTCATATATAATATATACTTATAATCCATGATGAGTAAAACTAATAGCTTGACACTATAAGATGGTTTTTTTTTGTTATTATGTAATTACTTTTTGCGATACTATCACACATGTTAAGGGTATAATACAATAGCTCAAAATGCATTCTGAATATATAGGGTCGTGGAAAAGTTTTTATGTAAACTCATTGTTGGTCTTTTTTGTATATTTGAAGCCACATTTTAATGATTGGCGCCATGGAAATTACATATGTTGCAATCTGAGGATTCTTTTTTGAAATCGTCTCTGAAACAAGCTTGTATAATTTCTGTCGTTAATAATAAAATTCCACATATCACTGAAGAATCCCATGCAGATCTATAGAAAATGTAGACTAATTTTTTTTTACCAAAATTATGCACATCATGATCTATGAAACATTCTCATAATTTCTGTAGGTAGCAGACATTATGAGAGTTTGTTACGAGAAAAATTCCACATATTGAGCAGACAATATGATGTGCTTTTCATAAAATTTCATTTTTTCTGAAATAATAAAGGGACCATATTTGTTTCATGTATATTTCCAAAAACTTGTCGCAGTAAACCATTCTTAAAATTTTGTATCAGTATCAATCTCTCTAAATGTTGCATTTTCATTATACAGAAGGAAAGTCGGCGAATAGAGTGTAATTCATCGGAAAAGAATAGACGGCAAAGTATAAGAGCTTCCTTCAATCAATTAAGGACATGCATTACAAAAAATATACAAACAGAAAAGGTAAATTTTGTAATTTTTTTTATTCATTTTCCTATAACTTATTGTAGTGTTAATAATACATACCAGGACAATTTTAAGACAATTTACTTAGAAATTCAGAAATTACATATGCAGACATGCTAATAGTTAAAACACAGCATTTTATATTCTATTAATGGAATGAAGAGTTTCAATAACATCTAACCATGCAAGTTTAGTTAACAATAATTAAACACAAATAGTAAAAATTCAGATACTTGTCACAAAAGATAAATTTAATTTGATAACATTACGTTTGACAAGAGTTTCTCTGATTAAAAAACAAATATATATATAGTGTAAATTTATTGATAATAGTACCACTGCAGAAAATGTAATTAATATTTAAGCTAATTAAAAGTTTATTGTAAGGCATGATATGAGTAGAAACCATTCCATTTCTTTGACTTGTGGGCAATTTAAGACAATTGTAAAATTAATGTCTAATGTATACTGCATCGAAATAATATTTTTTGTTTCTGAAATATTCTATTTGACACTTACGTAGTTTATAGAGCAAAATTTTAACAAATTAAGGTTTACTTTACACGCATATTAACTAATCTCTCATTATCAGCCTTTAAAATCATTTTTTTAATTGGTTTTCCTAATAATTTCTCACACAAATAATGTAGGAAAAAAAAATGCAAATTTTCCTGAGTAGTAATTGTGATGAAAAAGAAACTTGTTTGTCAATAAGTATCACAGTTGGAATCCTGTCTCTTCCTTTTGTACAAGGTGTAAGTGCAAGGCATGAAAAAAAGATTAAATTATGCAACAATATAACTTTACTTTCCATAAATTAAGCAAGATTTCAAGATGTGACAAAATTTTGTAACCCGATGACTATTTCCCCTTCATTTTTACTTTGTCATAGGGTGACGACATCGGCATACATGATGGTGTGTATATATATATATAAATTGACTATCGGAAACTCATTTGCATAAATATTAAAAAGTATAGGAGAAAGTAGCGAAACCTTGTGGTAATCCACTTTTTGTTGCATGTGGGGAGGGAATCTTCTGTTTAACGCAGAGAGGAAAGGATGCATGAGCTGGGTGTGTTAAACGAAGAGGGAATTTTTATGGTCTGTAAAATAAATTGAAACAGTATATTGTATTTTGTAGACAGCTTTCACTATATCTAAAAATAGGATGCTGGTGTCATTTCTGTAAGCAGTAATAAAATTCCACATTTTAAGTAGATTATATGATATGCTTTTCGTAGAATTGATTTCTCATTTGTTTCATGTAATTTTCCAAAAATGTCTCAGTAAACCATGCTTAAAATTTTGTATCAATAGAATCTCTCTAAATGTCACATTTTTATTATACAGGGTGAAAGTTCGCAAGAACACTTCCAATATATGGAGCCAAGCAAAAGAGAGAGCTTAAAATCTTCTTACGATCAGTTAAGGAGGTATATTCCTAGAAAAGGGGAGAAGGTAAAATTTTGTATTTTTTTAATCCTATTTTCTATGGATTATTGTGGAGTTACACCAGGCCAATTTTATTTGTTACTTAGAATTTAAAAATGGTGTATGCTGACATGCTACAATTTTATATTCTATTAATCGAATGAAGAGGTCCAACAGTATCTAACCAGGTATGCTAGTATACCTTGGCCAGGTACACTAGTAAACCTAGTATACTAGGTTTAGTTAACAATAATTAAACACAGATAGTAAAAATTCAGATACTTGTCATAAATGAAAAATCACTTAATTAACATAAGGTATTGGCAAGCTTTTCTTTATTTTAAAAAGATATGGTTTAAATAATTTGACAATATTATCATTGTAGCAAATGTAATTAAGATTTAAAATAAGCAAATGTTTACTGCGAAACATTTTATTGTAAACCATTAGATTTTTTTTTACTTGTAGGTAATCTAGGATATTTTTATGATAAATGTCTAGTTGTAAAATGTATGCGGCATCAAAATAATATTTCTTGTCTCTAAAATATTCTCTTTGTAAATTAATAGAGCAAAAGTATAACAACATGCAAGTTTAATTAGGGCTTACTTAAAATTTCTCTAATTTATTAGTTTCTTCCTTTCAGTGAACCTGGTAAGCCCATCTGTACTGCGCTAAATTCAACCCAATAATAATTCATAATTAATTACGCCCAACTTTATGTACCTCTTTCTCAGAAATGGTGAAATATGGGGTTATGAAATTTTTATGGTAGTTAGAATAACATGTTAGAAAACAAAAAGCAGACCATTTTGAGTAAAAATTATTTATTTAAAACCCTTTTAAATTAACTTTTTTTGATGAATATTAGTGTCTAAAATAAATAATTCTAAACAAATCCTCAAACTCTTATGCTAAAGTGAGTGATATAACATGGGTATATTTAAAAAAACTGAGCTCATAAATTTTATAAATGTTGAATGGAGCATGAAAAATCAGGTTTTTGAGAAAGCTTTATTTGAAGATTAAATTGATACTTTTATTTATGATTAATTAACTAAATTCATTAAAATCTTGTTTTGCATGAAGGGTTATCATGTTCTTCCCCAAATGTCTGTTCTAGTTTTCTTTTTCAGGCATATTTTTTTATATGCGAATAGATTCCACATTCTGACAATAATTCGTTTTATATCTAAATACTCTGCTATTTTCATGGTGATAACCAGGAGAAATTCCAATCTGGATAAAGTATAAAAGTTTATTACATTTACTATATTAAAACAAGAAACAGTAAATTTTAAAGGTTCAATGCTTTCAAATACAGTTTTTGACACATGAGCCCAGGTGGCTCTGTTGACAGATTCATTTAGCTATAAACAGCAACGTATGAATCGCTGTTGCTATCATTAATAGTTTGCATTTTTCAGCTTCGGAATTCAGATTAAGCATATATTTACTGATGCAACAGTCAAAACATTGACATACTGCTAATACTTAGTGGGTTAAGGTGGTAAATTCATCATTCCACATAAAATTTAATCAATAGTTCAACCTTTTCCAATACTTTGAAGAGCATACACAAATATCCAGTTTAAAAATGTTTTACGATCTCTGAAAAAGATCTGCAATTCTGATGCAAGGCCTATTCGCCATTTCACTTGCACAGATATGTCCACACAATTGCAAACAGCAAGTTTATCTAAGAAGTTCTGCAAAATTTTTAATGGTGTGATTTCATAACCAGAATGGGTATTTTCTTGATATTTATAATATTGATTGCATGAAATGTCGAATATGGCAGTGTTAGTCACCACACTTCCATTAGATTCAATACCATTCACAAAATGCCACACTTGACTTTCCAACATTATTATGCTTTTTAAACACAGCTTATTCCAAGCATTTTAAATAAGAAAACAAACTCCGTAATAATAGTGAAATGAAAGTTATTGAAGTAAATATAATCTAGTGTATAAGACAAGTATTGAGAAATATCAGCTTAACAAGTGCTTCACAGGGAAAAAAATATCAATAAAAATGTAGCAATACCAATATAAATTTTTTTTAAAAAAAGTTAATTTAACTTAACTATTAAATGTTTCAATCTTAACAAAATAGGAAAATTTTATCAGAGGTAATAATAAAAGTAGAGGATTAATTAAGGTGGCAAGTGGTATGGCCCATTATTTGAAAAGAGCTTTAAGAAAATGAAAAATTCAAACACTTCTGTTATTTTAATAAACAAGTGTGAGGCATCATAGAGCTAAAAGTCTCAATAAACAAGTCAGTGGCGGGAAGTGAAATCTATTGTGAGAGAGGTTCGAGTTCGTTTATCATTTATGATGATACGGGTGTCATGATTTGGGAGCCTTTTAATTAAATTTTTTTTAATATTAGGTAAAGTTAGAATATAAGTTTTGGGAAAGTTATTGAGTAAATTGAGGGATTGTTTACGAATTAATGGAATAGTGAATATCACTATTAAGAAAAACCATTGGGCATTAATGATCATTTGAAGAGTTTTGTTGTGGAGGGGACTGATATTAATATTGGACATAGCAGCGGATTTTTGTAAATAAATGTTGGTGAATCAACTTTTCAAAATTAATATG